>PISX010016342.1:0-46582 GCA_004024625.1 Mellivora capensis
GGTTAGGCGAGGACGCTGTGCGGGCGGGTTAGGGCGCGGATGCAGCGGGAGGCAGGCGGGTGAGAACGCAGGTGCGCGGGGGCGGGGCCGGGACCCCGAGACTGGGCGCAGGTGTCCTGCTGGGGAGGGCAGGTGAGGGCGCTGGGACGGTGGGAGGACCTGGGAGGGTGGGGCATGGGGGTGGGGGGCGAAGGCGCCGTCTGGGGGAGCCGGTGAGGAGGGAGGTGCCCCGGGGGCAGGGGCGGGTGGGCGTGGGGGCGCGGCGAGGAGGGCATGTGGGGGTTAGGGGAGGACGTGGCTGGGGGTGGGCCTCTGAGTGTTTGATGTCCCTTAAGTTTTGTGGCTGCAGGAGAGCGTTCCTAGGCTCGTCCTGGCCGGGACCTTTCCCGCAAGGTGCTGGCACCTGTTTGGCCAGAGGTTTCCCGGCTGCGGTGTGACGCCCTTTTCAGGGGTCGGGTGTGGGGAGAGGGGCTGCTGCCTCCATGAGAGTTTCTTGGAGCGGGTCCCATTCAGGGTCTGTGGTCCCAGGCATGGGGTGTGGCTGGCGTGGCCACAGGGACTGGAGGCAAGGAAGGATGTGGACACAGGTGGGTAGGGGACAGGGCCGCTCCCTCCCTGGCCAGCCCGGGCTCGGCCTTGCGTTGGGGTGTGGCAGGGCCAGAGCCAGGCCTGTCGGGTGGCACCGAGAGCCGTAGCCCTGTGGGTTGTGCCGACCAGGCCCCAGGCAGGAAGAGCATGTACCAGGTGTAGGGCTTGTGCTGGGCAGAAGGAGCCGGAACGTTTTTGGCTCCGGTTCCTGCGCCCTGCGCGCAGGTTCCTGATGGAGCAGTCTTGGCTGGTCCGAAGGCCAAGGCTTCCCTGTCTGCTGGCCTGTGTGCCCCTCTCCCCGGGCCTTCCTGCCTTCCCAGGGGCCTGGCCCGCCCGCGGGCCCCATGTCTGCCTTGGAGGCGCGGGCCTCGTGGAGCCCGAGTCTGTGGGGCCCCCATGGCCGCGAGACGTGGAATTCAGGACTGTGTCTGGGCCCGAGGGGCGTCCAGGGTTCCCGCGTCGGCCGTGCGCTGACGTCCGCCCTCTCGCCAGGCGCGACTCTTCGACGAGCCGCAGCTGGCCAGCCTGTGCCTGGAGAACATCGACAAGCACACGGCGGACGCCATCACCGCCGAGGGCTTCACGGACATCGACCTGGGTAAGGCCCTGGTCGCCGGGGCGTGTGGCCGCAGTGGCCGGGGAGGGCGGCGCGGCGAACCCCTGCCGAGCTGGTCCCCTCCCCCCCACAGACACGCTGGTGGCCGTGCTGGAGCGGGACACCCTGGGCATCCGGGAGGTGCGCCTGTTCAGCGCCGTGGTCCGCTGGTCCGAGGCCGAGTGCCAGCGGCAGCAGCTGCCCCTGACGCCCGAGAACAAGCGCGAAGCGCTGGGCAAGGCCCTGGCCCTCATCCGCTTCCCGCTCATGACCATTGAGGAGTTCGCCGCAGGTAATGGGGAGGGGGTGGGACCGCTCGGCAGCAGCACGACCCCCGGGTCCCCAGGTGTGACCCCGAGCCAGCTGCAGGAGCCGGGGGGGTTGCTTGTCCACCGAGGACACCCTGGCCGGGTCCACATGGACAGTGTGGCCCGTGTGCCAGTGTGTAAACACCAACACCCCCTGGGCAGCACGGGCCGGGCGTCTGGGCTCCCTCCCCCCTTGTCCCGCGTCTCCGTGCGCGTGTCTGTGTGCGGGCTGGGCCGCCGCGGGCCCCCGGCTCGGGTTCACGTCCTGGACAAGCCTGCACCGGGTGGGAGGGGGCTGGGCTCGCGCCCACGTGGAGGCAGCCCCACTGTGTGGACGGGTGGACGTGTGGACACCAAGCTGCCGGCCTCCCCTCCGGGCTGGCGGGTCCCGGGTGAGGCTCCCGGTCCCAGCCTTGTGGCCAGTGCCAGTCGCCGTCCCGGGTCTCCGTGGGCCCCGCTCCCTGCTTGGCAGACGGAGCAGCTGCGGTAAAGAGCTGTGAGCCCGCGTGTGGCGCGCGCGCGCGAGCCAGGACCGCCGTCTCCCGCGGAGTAGTCGTCTTGAACGTGGGGCTCGGGGCTGGCTGTGGCGTCCGAGCCTGGATCGCCCATCACCACAGGCGTAGTGGGTGCCTCTCGTGTGCCAGGCACCGGCAGTCCGCGAGGAGCACAGGGGCCTGGGCACTCCGGGTGGCACCAGGCTGTTGGCGGGTGGGGGCGGGCGGGGGGCCAGGCCTTGTCCCATCCCCACACCCGCAGGAGCCTTGTGGGGGCCCCTCCCGCCGCAGCTTGGCTCGCACCCCCAAAACTGCTCTCTTGAAGGCCCCCTGCCCGCCGGGCCGCTGGAACCCCTGGGCGGCAACCCCAGCTAGTGCTGTCAACTCCCCTGGGTGTGGGGTCTCGCTACTTCCCATGCCCCCACCCCGCCCCTCTTGTGAGGGCCCCTCCAGGCCGCCCTGCTCTGCCTGATGCCTGCAGTCCCTGGGAGTGATCTGTGTGCGCGCCCGGGGGTCGGGTCCGGCCTTCTGGCCCTTTGTCGCTCAGCGCATTTTAGAGAAGGACCACCCCTGCTTCCGTGTCCCACCGGAAAACACGAAACTAGAGACAAGTCGGGAAACACCACGCCCGGAGACTCCGTGGCCGAGCAGACGGCGGCCGCGGCCTGATGTCCTTGTCCTTCTGCATTTCCTACGCAGAGATTAAAAAGAATCGTGTCAACTCTGTTCACTTGTATCTTCCTTACTTCCCCGGAGCTGTCCCCACGGGTCCTGGGGCCGCGCACAGGCCTGTCACTAGCTGGCGGAGACCAGCTCCTCAGCGCGTGGATGGGGCCTGGCCGGCTCGCCGCCCCCACCCCCGGCCTCTAGGTTGCCCGGCCCGGACCCCCGCCGGCTGGGGCAGACAGCGGCCCCTCATGAGCCTGGGCGGGGAGGCCGCAGCTCCGCCAGCCAGGGCTGCCCCCCAGGGCCGCTGCTTGCCAGGCGACCCGGGGGCGGGAAGGGCCTGTGGCCCCGGGAGCCAGCGGATCGGACGCCCCCGCAGATGCCAGGGCTGCCCGGACCCCCGGTGTCCTCACCCCTGAGGGCCCCCGCCGCGGCCCGACCTCCGCCCCCTGTGCCTGCAGGGCCCGCGCAGTCCGGCATCCTCGTGGACCGCGAGGTGGTCAGCCTCTTCCTGCACTTCACCGTCAACCCCAAGCCGCGCGTGGACTTCATCGACCGGCCGCGCTGCTGCCTCCGCGGGAAGGAGTGCAGCATCAACCGCTTCCAGCAGGTGGAGAGCCGCTGGGGCTACAGCGGGACGAGCGACCGCATCAGGTGGGCCGGCGGGCCGGGGCGGGGCCGGCGGGCGGGGGCGGGCGGGGGACGCGGCCGCAGCTCCGCACCTGCTCTGTTCACCCGCCCAGGTTCTCGGTCAACAAGCGCATCTTCGTGGTCGGCTTTGGGCTCTACGGCTCCATCCACGGGCCCACGGATTACCAAGTGAACATCCAGGTGCCCACCCCGTGGCCCGCCCCCCCATCAGCCTGCTCGTGGGGGCGTGGGCCCGACTCTGTGGGCTTCCATGGGGCCTTGGGGGGGCACGGGGGGCCTTGGTGAGCAGCGCCCGCTCCCCCCACCCCCCCAGATCATCCACACGGACAGCAACACTGTCCTGGGCCAGAATGACACGGGCTTCAGCTGTGACGGCTCTGCCGGCACCTTCCGAGTCATGTTCAAGGAGCCGGTGGAGGTGCTGCCCAACGTCAACTACACGGCCTGCGCCACGCTCAAGGTGCGCCCCTCCCAGACCCCAGACCCGCCAGGACCCCGAGCCCTTCATCGTGGGGCTCTAGGGTCATCGTGGTCATCGCCCCGGGCGGGGGGCTGCCACCCGAGGCCTCCAGTAGGACCCACTCCCTTGGGAGGGGCCCTGCCGGGGCCCCGGGGTGCCTGACTGCCGGAACCCTATCCACCCCCAGGGCCCGGACTCCCATTATGGCACCAAGGGCTTGCGCAAGGTGACCCACGAGTCCCCCACGACGGGGGCCAAGACGTGCTTCACCTTCTGCTACGCGGCCGGGAACAACAATGGCACGTCCGTGGAGGACGGCCAGATCCCCGAGGTCATCTTCTACACCTAGGCCCCCAGGCCCCCGAAGCCACCTGAGGCCAGCAGGCCGCCCCCCGTCCCAGGCCATGCCCCCCGCGGCCCCCATGCTGTGGGCGCGCTCCCTGCCACGTTTCTGGGCGTCAGGAGAGGGTCACCCCGTGACGGGAGCCTGGCTGCCTGCTCAGAGGAGCCGGGCAGGAGCTGGGAGGCCCTCCTGCAGGACTCAGGAGGCAGGGCTGGCCTGGACCCGCCCTGAGCGGAGGGGCCACTGGGTCCTGGGGCGTGGGAGTCCTGCACACTGTCCCTGCAGCTCGGGGCTGCCTGACCAATGTCCTTACCCTGGGCTTCGGCCAGGACCCTGTCTCATGTTCTGTCCCCCCGCACACGGCAATGCATTCTGGGTTCCCATTCCTCGCGTGGGAGGCGTTCGGCGGGGGCGCCCCTAGTGCATCGGCTTGGGGTCTCGTGTTCTGGTCTGGTCACTGGGGATGCTCAGGCCACCCCGACCTCGTGCCCCAGTGCACTGGCCTTGGTCCCCCCTTGAGGTCCTGCAGGCTGGCACTCTGCCAGGCCCACCGCAGCCGTCCCGCCCCTACAGCCACGGGCACGGACCACAGGCCCCGTCTGCCCGGGTGATGCCGTGGGTCCGCCGTGGCGGCCAGGTCCCTGGCTGGCCCACCCCCCACCCTGTACATACCGCAGCCCTGCCCCTTCTGCAGCCACCTCCGAGCTGACACTCTGCCCAGAGGTGCGGGAGGGCGGAGCCCCACCCCCAAACCCTGCTGCGCCCCCACCACGTGTTCCCACCCCGTGATTCCTTCTGGAAACTGTCCTCCCCAAAGCCATGGAGGGTGTGCCCTCCTCACACCGTGCCCCCACACGATTTTTTTAAATAAAGGAAAGAAACGTAATGGCCCTGACCCGCGGGCTTCTTCCTGCTGGAGGCGGCGGCACGGGAGCCCGGCTGCTCTGAGAGCTGGCCCTTCTCTGCGGCCGCGTCCCCACCGTAAGACTGGGTGGCCCAGGGAAGGTTCTGCCCGTGTCTGGAATCATAGCCTCCTGACACAGATGTCCCTGCCTTGGGTACCCTCCACCCTCTATCTTCTGCATGAACTTCTGGTCTGCCCATCTAGGGACCCCAGGGAGGCTCTGCCAGAGCACACCGTGACCACACCTTCTTGTCTCTGCCCTCTGGCCCTGGGGCGTGGCTGGCACACAGTAGGTCCCTAGGCCGTGCCATGCAGTGTGGGTAACCTGACCTGGGTCCCTCGCTTGGCTCTGCCCCATGGGTCAGATGATCCCCGAGAACAGGCAGAAAGAGAAGGGCCCAATAGCTAAGAATTTTCCAGAATGAATAAATACATCAATCCCTGCGTTTAAAAATCTCAGAAACTCAGTGAGATTTAAAAACCACACATACTCAAACTGCTAGAAACCAAAGGAAAAAACGCAGGAGAGGGGCACCTCGGCTCAGCCGTTTAAGCATCTGACTCTTGGTTTTGGCTCAGGTCATGATCTTGGGATTGTGCGATCGAGTCCTGCGTTGGGCTCCGTGCTCAGTGCGGCGTCTGCCTGACATTCTCTCCCTGCTCTGGCCCGCCCCTAACTCGTCAGCACACGCTCTCACTCTCTAACATAAATAAATCTTTAAAAAAGCAACACAGAAGAGCTACCAAACTAGAAAATGCACCCTTCAAAGCTGAAAGACAAATGAACTCAAACAGCAAGACGGGACCAACACGATGTCAATTGTTAGACACACGCCGATCTCTGCCCTCCAGTTAAAAGAGGAAGACTGGGCACGAAACCGAAACTAAACTAGTTCCTGATTACAAGAGTCTCAAATCACAAAGAATTTGTAGGAAGTTTAAAAACTTATTACAAAGAAGTTGTCATAAGTTTGTAATAAGTAGTAAGTTTCACTACGCAGACCCCGACCTTACCAGAAAGACGGCAAAGACCGAGGCAGCAAGTGGCCCTGGAAGTGGCCCTGGAAGCGAAGCCCATCTCGCAGCGTCAAGGGGTCAGCGCGACAGGAAGGAGCGGCCGCTGTGGGTGTGCGCACCGGAGCGCGCGTTCAAAATAAACGCGGAGACGCAGAGTCAGCAGAACGGACCGGGGAGACTCTAACCCGAGCTGGAAACGAACACCAACACGCCCCTCTCCTCGAGCAGGACTGCACCCGGTCGGCACCAAGGGACGCTGCCCCCCACGCAGGGCAGTCGGACTGGAAACCAATCCAGGGGGATCAAAGCATGTTTACATAAACACAGGCTGAAAAGCCATAGGGAAGTGAGGAAATATTTTGAACTGAATGTTACTCTGATCATACTATACCAAAATTATAAGATCCCGTCGAAGTGGAATTGGGGAAATTTATATTTTATGCACAGCTAGAAAAACCAAAGGTCTAAGTTTTCATCTTAAGAAACTAGAAAGTGAACAGCAAATTTGATCCCCAAAGTGGGAAACAATATACTGAGACCAAAACTGAAGCAGAAAACAAATGAAATACAAACAAAACCATTAGCTGGTTTCTTGCTGGGATCCTAGCAAAACCCAAAAACTTTCTTTTTTTTAAACACAAAAATCCAGGGGCGCCTGGGTGGCTCAGTGGGTTAAAGCCTCTGCCCTCGGCTCAGGTCATGATCCCGGGGTCCTGGGATAGAGCCCTGCATGGGACTGTCTGCTCGGCAGGGAGCCTGCTTCCTCCTCTCTCTCTGCCTGCCTCTCTGCCTACTTGTGATCTCTGTCAAATAAATAAAATCTTAAAAAAAAAACCCCAAACCACAAAAATCCAAGAGTGATGTCCAGACTGAAAAGGAGACAGCACTACACACCCTACAGGCTTTCCGGTTAGGGTACAGACCATCTGCACGCCCACGTTCAGTGTGGCCTCACTGGCGACACGGAAACAAAGTGTCATGAGTGGGAGAAGGAAGAAAACATGGTGTGCAGCGTGCGGTATCAGCCTCTTTTCCTTTCAAAGGGAAAGTTCTGCCATCTGCAGCAACGCGTGACCTCACGCGCACAGAGGCTGTACGCGGGCTTACATGTGGCATCTGAACTACAGCCGCTCCCATGGGATCAGAGAGTACACTGGTGGCCAGGGCTGGGCGAACTGGGCAGATGCTGGTTGGCATGCATCTTAGAAGATACGCACGTTCTCGGGGTGCACCGTGCAGCCCAGTGAGGACAGCGCAGGCTGGTAGAGCTACTACAAGGGGCCCCGTGTCCTCGCCGTGTGTACACCCACCGTCAACTCTGGGAGCTGGGGGGTGTGTTAGTCACCCTGGCCTGGGGGCAGGGTGGGGGCACATCAACGTCCTCTTGTCCGCACGCCATCGGGCCACAGCGGACAGCCTAAAGTTGAAAACCTATCAAAGGGACATGGATGCCGAGGAACCTAGAGGGCTGGGTTTCAGGAAGAGCCACTGCCCAGCAGGCAGAGGCCAGCAAGTGGCCCCCCAGAAGCATGTGCCGAGCTGGGCATGCCGTGGGCAGGGCAAGCTCTGCCCGAGAGAAGCTGACTGGGGCTGGCGCCCATGTGCGCTGGCAGAACCAACCGGAACCTGGAAGAGCTTGGAAAATGGTGGGTTTTCCCCCACGGGGTTGTGCTTCGTGCCGGGCTGCTAGAGCAGGGTGGGTGGGGGTGGAAACCTGTGGTCTCTCCGGGCTTGGAAATCAGAGTCCTGCGAGAACTCGGGGCTGGCAATAAAAACAAGCTCAAGACATGAACAAAGTTCAAGACCTGTGAACTGGAGGCGAGCCAAAGCCCAAGTGGAAACGCAGCCTGATGAGCCCAACCAAGGCCTCATCCCGGCCGGCAGCGCGGGAAGGAGCGCCCTCTGGCTCCACGGTGTTCAAACACAGTGTTGCAACACAAAACAACTCTGAAACGTGGAGAAAAATAAAATCTATAATCAAGAGGGAAAAAAACACCACAGCCTATAGAAGCAGACCTACAGGGGCCCCAGATGTTGAAACTAGAGGTCAGGGGCACCTGGGGGGCTCAGTGGGTTAAGCCTCTGCCTTCAGCTCAGGTCATGATCGCAGGGTCCTAGGATCGAGCCCCACGTCGGGCTCTCTGCTCAGCCGGGAGCCTGCTTCCCCCCCGCCCCCCCGCCTGCCTCTCTGCCTACTTGTGGTCTCTGTCAAATAAATAAAATCTTTAAACAAACCCAAAAAGCTAGAGGTCAAGGACGATTCTATCAGCACTGCATACCTGTTAGAGAACACAGAAGCCAGTGGGGGGGAGGGATGACAGAATGGAGGATTTCAACAGAGAAATAAACTCCACAAACACAAGTGGAAATTCCGGCATGAAAAACATCTAAAAGAATATATTGGGGGCGCCTGGGTGGCTCAGTCGGTTGGGCGTCTGCCTTCGGCTTGGGTCATTCATGATCCCAGGGTCCTGGGATGGAGCCCCATGTTGGGCGCTCTGCTCAGCGGGGAGCCCGCGTCTTCCTCTGCCGCTCTGCCTGCTGTGCTCTGTCATAAAATCATAAAACAAAACAATTAATAAATTGGATAGCTTAAGAGCACACAAAGCACAAAAAAAAGTCAGGACTAGTAAATCCAAAGACATGTCAAAATTACCCAAACTGGAAGCACAAAAGAAAAACAGAAGGAGGAGGAGGAGGAGAAAATCATAAAACAAAACCCCGCAGAGTATCAGAGCCCTCTGGGGTCAGATAAGATGGTCCCACACACAGAGACCTGGAGACCTGGGG
Organism: Mellivora capensis; assembly: GCA_004024625.1. Lineage (NCBI taxonomy): Eukaryota > Metazoa > Chordata > Mammalia > Carnivora > Mustelidae > Mellivora > Mellivora capensis. The sequence continues at coordinate 8,817 of PISX010016342.1, forward strand.
GCGGGGCATCGGGAAAACACGCTTGCCGGGCTAGCAGCAGGAAACCGGCCAGAGCGGATGCAAGACACCGACCCCCAGATCTAAGGAGCCACAAGCCCTGCAGGACGAAGACAGAGACAACCACGTGCCACCACCAACAGCTCACACGCGGTGTCACACGCGGCCAGACAAAAAGGTCCAGGACTTGGAAGGGAGCAGTGAAGGCTCACATCAGAATCAGCCGAGTGACATCTGTAAAATGCCGGAGAGCGAAAACCCCAAACGCCCCCACAAGAAACTGAACCCACCTGCCCACCTGAAACCCCAACCCCAACAGCCATCGCTAACACAGGCGACATGTTCGCAGGCGGACAAAATGTTGAGACTTTGTTGCAAAAACCCACACCCGAACACCTTTAAGGCGGCGCCCCAGGCTGGAAGCAGAGGCCGAGCCCGGACCCCCCAGGCTGGAAGCAGAGGCCGAGCCCGGACCCCCCAGGCTGGAAGCAGAGGCCGAGCCCGGACCCCCCAGGCTGGAAGCAGAGGCCGAGCCCGGACCCCCCAGGCTGGAAGCAGAGGCCGAGCCCGGACCCCTGGCGAGCGGGGAGGCAGCACACGCACACGCGTGCCCACGGAACACACACACATAAACGTGTACTCACAATTACGTAACGCAAATATACCAGGGACCAGAACACAATGACTCTGCTCAGAAACGGCAGATACGGCACCGAAGCGGGGTCGGCGGGAACGGGCCCCACTGGGCGGCCAGCAGCGCTCTGGGGCTGGGCGTCCGGCTACGCTACCTGCCTTCTCTCCCCGCCCTCCTTCCTCCCCCCCGGGCCTGCACAGGGCGCAGCGCTGCATAAGGGCTCTGCGAGCCCCGCCACCAAGTGCGGCCTGACGGTGCGCGGACCCTGTGCTCACGCGTTGTACCGTCGCCTCCCGCCGGCAGGTGTCGCGGACCAGCGGCGCGGCTGAAACGGTCATCTCGCCAGGAGATGCCTTGTCGGTGGCTGTTCTCCACACCCCCCCAGGTGCCCATTCAGTGTGGGGGGGTTGGCGTGGTTCCTCCACCTGGAATGTTCTCTCCAGCAGAGGCTTTACCGCCTTCCTCCCGGCATGGGCCTGCACTCCCTCTGTCCCCTGCTTCCAGGCCCTTTCGCGGATGCTGGGCCCCTGCAGACTCTTCCTCGGTCCCGAAGTCCTCTTCCCCCTCCATTTCCTTCTGAATTCAAGTTGTTTCCGCTTCTGGTTCTGTCCATTTCTGTCTTTAGTGTTTGAATTTCTGATCCAAGATGATTTTTCGCAGAAGTCTTCGAATGCGGTCGGGAGTGTCTTGCCATCTTCATCGGCGTCGAAGTCACCTGTCCAGGGAGACTGGGAGTCCCCTGGCTGAGCTCCCTGGTCTGCAGCGGACAGGGTCACTTTCTGGTTTTGCTAAGAATTCACTCCCTTTGCTTTCGGGCCACATCACTCCAAGACCCCTCACAAGGGCATTAGCCCAGCAGGGGGAGACCCCCCCACAAGATGACCTCACCAACCCTCACCACATCCAAAGATCCGTCCCTAACGCCGTCCTGTGCCACGGCAGGTGTCAACACGATGAGCGCTGGAAGAACACGGGCAGCCTGGCAGCCACCGAGACCTTCCTCCCTCCGTGCTGCACTCAAGGCACCACGTGAGGCTGTCCCGGGGCCCCCCACTTTGTCAGGCGCATGGGGACCCAGTGCGGCTGCCCTACCCCCGCCACTTCTCCCGGAAGAAGGCACTTTGCTGGGGTTTCTAACGTGTTTGTGCGAAGCCAGGCCCAAGGAGACCTGTCCCGTACCTGTCCTCCATGCTCATCCTGACCAGGGCAACAGCGGCATCCCCAGCCCCCAAACACAGCCTCGCCCCGCTCCAGCACCGACCGGAGCTCTGACGTCCTGTCTTCCGAGCAGGGGGCCGCGCCCCGGGCCTGCCCCTCCTAGGGACGGGCGCACCTGTGCTGCCCCAGCCGAGCCACTTGGAAACACCAGACACCACACTCGGGACTGCTTTCATTTTCCTTTATTTTTTTTTTTTAAAAAAGCCCCTAAACTCTATGGCTTCCAGGAAGCGTCAGAGAAACCGAAGTGCCGTTTCTGTACACGGTGTAAAGCAAGGCCTAGATGCACACCCGCTGCCAGGCCGGCCCAGCCGCTCCAGCCCAGGGACCAGCGCAGGCCCTCCGGGGGTCCCAGGGGAACGGCTCCCGCCAGGGCTGCCCAGCCCGGACGCGCCTGCGGGGCTGGCACGGGCTTTAAGGCGCTTGTCTCCCGCTGCTCCGCCGGGGCGTGGAGCACGGCCACGAGAAGCCCACGCATGCCCGGGCACAGACCTCAGCCCGAGTGCCGAGCAGGTGCCGCCCCTGGGGCTCTGGGCCCTGGACTCGGCTCCACGAGCAGGGGCGGCAGGAGACCCCGCGGGGCTGTGCCCCCCGCCCAGGGCCCAGGCTCTGCTGCAGCATTTGGTCGGGGCCTCCCCAACCCCGCCTTCCCCTGTGGTGCGGGGAAGCCCAGGGCGGGCTCCGCCTCCCCGCAGCGACGCCCACGGTGCCCCCTCGAGAAAACGGCCTTTGGATCGAGGGAGACAAGCTGGACTTTATGAGACTAACAGGGCGGGCGGCACGGGTGGCCGACTACTCACTCCGGCGCGGGCGGCCCCCGCCGCTTCTCCTTGTTTCACTCAGTTACTGCTCTCGGAGGGAAGGACTAGACACGGGTGCAGAAACTTTGGCCAAAGTCTCGTGTGAAGGAAGTGAGCCCGCGAGGGGCAGGCGGGCAGCTGCGGCCGGCCCTGCAGTCTGCGTCCTGGCTGCGGCCGCGCGGCGGAGCCGGACTGCCGCGGGGGGCGGTGGCAGGAGGGGTCAGGGCGCCTCGGCCCCGGGGTCACTTGTGGCGCTGCGCTGCTTTTCTCCTCCTCCTCTTGAAGAAGCAGCAGCACCTGCATGGGGAGGGCAAGGGGACACGGACATGTGGCACGGGGTGGGGAGGGGGCCCGAGGTGCCACCGTGCCCCGCTGCTGCCCAGGCCCTTACTTGGTGTCGTCAGCCACCTCCACCTCCGCGGGCGCTGTGATGGGAGCGTTGGAGTGCCCCGCCGTGGGGTCGTCCGCGTTCAGCTCCCCGTTGGTGGAGTTCAACGCCTGGGTGAGGGAGCAGCAGGGGGGTCAGGTGGGCCCTGCCCCACCCCCCCATGTCGCGGTCGTTGGCCCAGCCCCTCACCTGGTTTTTGCTGTGTGGCTGGGCTTTGTCCCGTGGCTGAGGCTGCGAGGGCAGGTCGGAGTGGACCGTGCCGATGGGCGTGGGCTGCAAGGGGTGAGGGGCGCACTGCTGAGGCCGCCCACCAAGCGCCGGGCCCGCCCGCCGCAAGGACCAGGAGTCCAGGGCCGGGGCCCACGTACCAGGGGCTTCCCCGCCCAGTCGTACTCGTAGTCGAACACGAAGCCGCTGCGGTCGAAGAGGTCGGTGAAGAGCTTGCGCAGATAGTCGTAGTCCGGCTTCTCGAAGAAGTCCAGGCGCCGCACGTAGCGCAGGTACGTGGCCATCTCCTCTGTGGGGAGCAGGCGGGGGCGCGGGGTCAGCGGGGCGGGGGGCGGTCAGCGGGCCCGGGGCCGCGGGGCGGGGGCGGCCCTCACCTGGGAAGCTCTCGCAGAGCACCTCGATGGGTGTGGCCCGCTTGGTGTCCCCGATCTTCTGGTAGCGCTCCTTGAGCGTGTCCGCCTGCAGGGACAGCGGTCAGCCGAGCCCGCGCTGCCGGCGCCCCCCCCCCACCCCGCCCCCGGCCTGCCCCCGCGCCCACCTTGAGCCCCTGCCAGGGCAGGCTGCCGCGCAGGAAGTACATAAACATGTGGCCCAGCGCCTCCAGGTCGTCGCGGCGGCTCTGCTCTGCGGGGGGAGAGCAGGTCAGCGCGGCCCGCGCGCCCCCCCGCCCGGCCCGCGCGCCGCTCACCCTTGCCCAGGTGCGTGTTGATGCTCATGTAGCGCGCCGTGCCCGTGAGGCTCTTGTGCTCCCGGTACGGGATGTGCTTCTTGGTCTCGGGGTCGATGTACTCCTTGGCCAGGCCGAAGTCGATGATGTGGATGGCGTGCTGCCGCGTGCCGCCCGGCCGGCCCACCAGGAAGTTCTCGGGCTTCACGTCGCGGTAGATGAGGCTCTTGGTGTGCACGTACTCCATGCGCGTGATCTGGGGGGGTGGGGGGGGGGCAGGGATGGTCAGGGCTAGCCCCGCCCCCGCATCCCCAGGCCCCGCCCCCGGATCCCCAGGCCCCGCCCCCCGGATCCCCGGCCCCGCCCCCGGACCCCAGGCCCCGCCCCCGGATCCCCGGCCCCGCCCCCCCGCACCAGCTGGATGGCGATCATGAGCACCGTCTTGAGCGTGAAGGTGCGGTCGCACAGGTCAAACAGGTCCTCCAGGCTCGGCCCGAGCAGCTCCAGCACCATGGCATTGTACTTCCCACACGGGCCGAAGTAGTAGACCTGAGGGACGCCCTCTGGAGGGGGCAACACAGACTCGTGTGGGGCCCGCGGGGCGCCCTGGGCACCGCACCCGCACTGCGCGCGCCCGGCGCCCGCCGTACCTGCGGCGTTGAGCTGCTTGTAGAAGCGGTACTCCAGGTGCAGCTGGGGCGCCCGCGACTTGATGGGCTCCTGGGAAGGGCAGGCAGACATGTGGTCAGGTGGCCCCCGCCCCCCTCACGACACTCTCGGGCTGGTCTGAGCTCAGGTGACACCCCCCTTTCTGCGTGCCGTCCCCCAAGACTCTCGGCCGGTCTGAGCCCGGATGGGCCCACCGGCGGCCACACGAAAGTCCCGGACTCACCAGTTTAATAGCCACGTACTCATTTGTGTAGAGATTCTTCCCTGCGGGAGAGACGTGGGTCAGAGCCGCAGCACCCCGGCAGGGGGCCCAGCGGACCCAGGGACCTCCGGGGCCGCCTCCTATTCCCCGGCAGACCCCCTTGAGCCGGCCATGTCCTGGGAAGGAAAAGAACGCCTACGAGGCCCCCTGCCCCGCCGTGGGTGGCCCCACCTGCCCCCCACCCTCATCCTCAAGGCCCCCCTGGCAGGCGGCCCTCTCCTCCCGCCACCAACCAGGCCCGCCCACTCAAGGGGGCTGCTCCCAACTCCTCTCTAGGGACTCCTTCCTGCCAGCACACCAGCTCGCTCCAATTTCTCCCATCTAAAAAGACAAAGAGAAAAAACGTAGACCCATGGTGACCCCAAGGCCCCTCTTCAGCTCCCACGGCAGCAAAGTAGGAGAGGGTGGTGTTCCCCTCAGCCTATGCCATCTGACCTGCAGCAGCCCCTCGGGGCTCCCCAGAACACCGCCACCCCTTTCCCCTCTAACAGTTGCTTGGCCTCTACCCAGGACCAGCCCCAGAGCAGTCCACACCCCCGCCCCCACTGGCTCATCTCCTTCTGTCCGTCCCACCAGCAGACCCCAGCCCTGTGGAGCACAGCCCCCTGGCAAGAAGCCACATGGAGAGGCCCGTCCAAGTCCTGTCTTGCAGGGGACTCACCCAAGGCACTCCACACCTGGCCATCGGCGTGGGGAGCTCCCTTGTGGCTCGGAAAGGAAACAGGCCCCAGGGCCCTGCCCCTTGCTCGAACCTGTGGTCCAGTGAGACCCCGCCCAGTGGCACCTGGTCGGCAGAGCGCCTCCGGCTGCCTTCCCAGCACACCTGGGGCTAGGATCTGTGTGCCTCACAGGTTAGAAAGAGCCTGGGCCAAGTGGTCAGCCCATCGCTGACCAGCAGGACCTCCAGGAGCCCACAGGGAAAGAGCCCACAAACCCAACCCCAGAGAACTGCAAACACACGAGTTTCGGAACCTGCTGCAGCCCAGGTTTCACCTGCTAGAAACCCCAGAAGGGGCTCCTGGAGAGCCGGCCCAGCCCAGCAGCTCAGGGCTTCTGTAAAGGGGTCCCGCACCCTGTGGCTTTGAGGTCAGGTGAGCTGCAGCACCACAGAGGGCTGCCCGAGTGCTCGGCCCCGCTCCCTAGCCCTTCCAGGGGTTACTGGGCACTGTGCCTCGGGGAGCCGGGCTGCCTTCTCCCGCAGAGCAGCTCCTCCCAGCACGACCCTGGCCTATGCCCTCAGACCGGCCTCACGGACCCGGAAAGCCAAGAACGTGGCCCCACACGGTATACCTGCTCCTCCGGGAGGCCACGCAGCTGTCCCACTGTCCCGGAAGAGGACCCGCTGTGGGGAAGAGGCCCCAGCTTACTCCCCCCATCAGGGTGTCACCCACACCCGGGCTGTTCCTGTGAACCAGCTGCCAGGCTGTCTCGGAGGCTCCCCCTGCCCACCAGCCCCTCCCCCAAGTCCCCGCCCCATCCCAGGTGTGCTCCGGGTTGTCTGTGGCACCAGTGGCCTCGGCCATCCTCGGGCCTTGTTCCCAGGGGCAGTTCGAGAGTCCACGGGTCCGTTTCCGTGACAGGCTGCGCAGGCCCTCAGGAGAACCTGAGGAGGAGACACCTGACCCCCCAGCCGCCGGCCGCCACGAGCGAGGTGACGTCTCACGGGGGTCCGCAGTTGTCGCTGGGGAGCGCGGGACAGCCTGTCAGAGTCACTCCGCAGGCCGCTGGCAGGTTTCGGCACGCTGACAACCGGCAGTGTGTTTAAATTTTTCTTTTCCAACTGTTGCCCAAATAGAAAAGCTCACTTCTGACGCCGTCTGCAAAGACCACGTGGCCGCCGCGGGCCCGGGCCCGTGCCGTGCGGAGGTGCCCAGCCCACTCTCTCCATCTGTTCTCCCTTCTTCGCCGTCTCGGGCCACGGTCAGGAAGGGGTGGACTGCGGGGCCCCGTGTTCTGGCAGACCCTGTTCATGCTGTAGACGACCGAGAGGCTTATCGGATGCTCTCTTGAAGCCTTGCTTCCTTGCTTTTGATGAAAAATAGGTTTTGCCTCTTATGTTCTTTCAACATTTTATGAGAAAGTCTCAAACATAAGAAAATGGAAACGCCACACGGGGAGACTCGCACCCCCAGGCCCGAGATGACGCCAGTGACAATCTGCTCCTTACCCCCCTGAACGGCTGTGCGCCTGTCCCCAGAGCATCTCCTTTATTTACTTACTTTCAAGATTTTATTTATTTATTTGAGAGCGAGCGAGCAGAAACCAGGGGAGCAGCAGAGGCAGGGGAAGAAGCAGGCTCCCCGCTGCACAGAGAGCCCGACGCGGGGCTTGATCCCAGGACTCTGGGATCATTACCCGAGCCGAAGGCAGAGGCTTCACCGACGGAGCCCCCCGGGAGCCCCCTTCCTCATTTTTAGTAAGAGCAGAGCATTTCAAAGCAGCAGCAGCCGCCTCCGTACTCCCTCCGATGTGCTCTCGCTGCTGAGCGTAGCCCCGCTCAGCAGGACTCGCAGTGCCTGTTTTCGCTGGAGGCATTTCCTGGGGACGCGCGCACCCCCAGGGCCCACACAGACACAGAAGCCCGCCCCCCCTCCCCGGCTCCTGCCCCGTTCCTCTGAGGACGGCTGGCTCCTGGGGCGCTCTCCCGTGCACCGCGGGGCTGGGTGCTCCACGCCGAGCCGCCCTGCCCGGTCCACGGCTCGTGCTGCAAACGTGGGTGCGACTCACGGGGCCGCCTTCACTCGTGGCCGGGAAGGCCGAGTGCCTCCTGCGCCCCCTGGCGACTCAGCGGCTGCTTTGGGGAGCCTCTCTCCACACCTGCCGCCCGTTTCTAATGTGGTCTCTCCCCGGATCAGGACCCGCGAGCTGGCTGGGCGCCCCTCTCCTGCCCGTCTGGACTCACGGCGTCTTTTTACACCGAGCTGCCCTTCGCGTGTGCGACACCGGAGCTCTGTCACGCAGAGCTCGGCAGTACCACCTGCCTGTGGCCTGCTTGTCCAGGCTCCTAACCGGCTTTCTCGTGAAAACGTGGGGTTTTTTGACAGAGCAAGCGGGCAAGCGCACGAGTGGGGAGAGGGGCAGGAGAGTCTCCAGCACCCGCCCGCGGAGCGCAGAGCCAGACGCGGGGCGCGATGCCACAGCCCTGAGATCACGACCCAAGCCGAAACCAAGAGCCAGACACTCAACCAACGGGGCCAGCCGGGCGCCCCTCACAGCAGGGTCTTAAACTCTGAGGATTCTGACCCTTTACAGTAACCGATCACTGGGTCTCGCTGAAGAAACTGGCGTTCTGACCGCCTGTGTGAGTCCTGGGAGAGCCAAAGTCCTTGAAGGCCGGACTGAGTTGAAGGAGAGCGTGCGCACGCGTGCCCACTCGTGTCTGAAGCGGCGAGTCGCACACAACTGGAGGTGGTCAGGTCCTTGGGGCTCAGAGGGCCTCACCAATGTCAGCGGAGTCACTGGTGCTCCCGAGGACGGCGAGCAGAAGGAAAACCCTGGGGCCACAGAAGGCCGCAGCGGTGGCCGTCCAGGTGCAGAGGTCCCCCGGCGCTCCCCCGACCCTTGGCTAAGAAGCCAGGATGCTCTCGCCATGGGACAGAGGTGACTCCAGCCCGAGTGAGGTCTGCTCTCGGCCGAGTGCCAGCCCCCGCCGGTGTCAAGACGAGCCTCCGGGGCAGTGTCACGCAGACGCCCCACGCGGCAGCCGCCGCTCCAGCAGAGAAGGCAGCGCAGGGGTGTGCGAGAGGCGGCGAGTGAGGCAGTAACAAGGAAAGCGGAGCCAGAGGTGCTCAGTGTTTAACAGTCACGAGGACGTGTGAGACTCAAAGGACGAGACGGGTGATGCGAACAGGCAGATGGGAAACTCCGAGGGGAAAACAGGGCATCCAGAGAAGTGAGAGACGCCAAGCGTGGAAGGAAAGATTCGGCCCCAGCGGCCCCGACAACAGGCCAGACGCGGCGGAGGGAAGGTGAACGTACAGACGAGCCAAACCGAGCGGGACCGAAGCAAAGGGAGGCCACGGGCCGAGGCAACACCCGCCACAGCCTGGGGGCCCTGCAGGAGAGCGTGGAGCACCTCAAGCACCTCGTGCTGGCGGGTCGGAGGACGCAAAAGGCCGAAGACGAAGGCAGGAAAGATCCGGAGAGAGGACTGAGGCTGCTGCGATGTAACGGAAAGGTGACACAGGTCTGCAAAGCCTGCTCAGTCCCGCGGGACAGACACAAAGAAATCCGCCCTAAACCACGCAGAATCGAGGTCTGAAACCAGAGGCAAAGAGAAAACCTTCGAGTTGCCAGGAAAAACGACGCACGACGGACAGGAGGGCAGGAATCAGCGGGAAGGGCACACGGAGACCAGCCGGCGTCCCCGAGCTCCAAGCAGAGGAGCCGGACAAGCCTGAACGCGGACGCTGCCCGCGGGAGTTTACAAATGTCGCCATCCCCGCGGGGGCCAGGCTGGCAGTTTCTCATCCGCGACCCAGCGCTTTAACAAAACGCCTGCGCACGACTTGGGGAAGGCGCACGGAGCACCCGCACCCACAGTGACGGAAATCTACGCGCAGCCACACGTCCCCGAGCAGGACGACGGATGGGGACAACGGGGCGCGGTCACAAAGACCGACAGCCAGCCACCTACACATGCAGCCGCGGGGACACGCGAAACCACGCGAGCAGAAGCCTGGCAGAAAACACCACGCCCTTCAACTTTAAAAAGGCTTGAAGCCCAAAACTGCGGCACCCCACAGCCCCAACGCACCCTGTCATTTGTGCACACCCAGACTGTGTAGGCTGCTGACCCTGACACCCCAAAGACAGGCCTGCGTAGCCCCCGGGCTGCAGGCCGGCACTGGGCCCGGTCTGTGTGAGCACGGGTGTGCGCACACGCTCACAGGGCAGCGGGACGGGGACAGGGTGGCTCCGTCGGGGGTCGCTGCGGAACTGGCTGCAGGCTGTCGGGAGGGCCGGACGCCACCGCCCTCTGTTCTCTGCAGCAAACTCGGCAGCCTCAGCGCCCGAGTGACACACGCACCCGCTGTTCGAGCCCAGCAGCAGCCCCGCCGGCCCCTTCCACCAGCACACGGAGATCGGACCCCGGCCCCCGACAGTCTGCTCGCTCAGAAACCCCAAGCCCAGGGCTTCCTAAAGCCGCAGACAGGGAGTGAGACTCCACGGCCAAGCCCGGTGCTGGCAGCCTCGGGCAGCCTCTGGCTCCGGACGGGACCCCCGCAGCCTCCCAGGAGCGCCGGCTGGGGGAGGCCTCGGGCTCTGCCTGGGGCTCCAGGGCTCAGCCAAGGACTCAGCAGGAGCTGAGCACACATCTCACCGGCTAACCCTAACCCCGTCCCCGCCGGCTAGACGCTTCCACGTGGGCCCCCCTGCACGGTGGGGGGCACACAGATCCCCAACTGAACAGGGAACACAGGTTGAGGCTAGGGCTCCACCCCTCCGGCAAAACCTCCCCCTTGGGGAGCAGAATCTCACACTTACCTGAATTCCCAGTTCCAACCATCTGGAAGTCATCTGGGAGTGGGGGCCATAGCCCCATCGGGCAGACTCCCCCTCCCTGTGCCCCAGAACATAAGCAAGGGGGCTCACCTAGCCGGAGCTCCCCGAAGTTGCCACAGCCTATCTTCTTCCCGACCCGGAAGTTGGGTCCCACCATCAGGACCCCTGAGCTGGTCCCCGAGCTCCGGACGCCATGGCTGGTCCGGCCGCCGGCCTTGGACATTCTCCGACCCTCCTCCGACTCCCCTTTCCCTCCTTTCTTGTCAAAATCCATAAGTTTGTGGTACCCTGGCCTCTCCACGGTGACTCTGCTGCCGTGTAAATCCCGGGTCCGGGAGACCTGAGGCTGCGGCCGGCTCTTCGGGGCTAGTACACCATGGCGGCCCGGCGGGCTCCCTGCTAGTGAGACGCAGGCGCTTGCCAGGGCCCGGCCGTGGAGCTCATCTCGGTGGCCTCGGGGTCGCATGCAGGGGGAGGACACATTCTGTTGACAGGTCCCGCCGCCTCAAATCTCGTAGCTCCCAGCTGGTAGAGAAACAAAGACAGGGGTTAGGAGGCCACACGTGTCCACGATGCAGTCCCAGACTGGCGGGGGGGACCCACGGGTAGCACCACGAGAGGCCTGGGCAGCGAACCAGCTGGAAAGACTTCTGAAGGTGTGAGTGCGACCCACGACTTTCTGGGCGCCAGAGGGGGCTGCAGTGACTCGGGCCCCTGTGAATGCCACAGGTCAGGCTGGTGGGGGGTGGGCTCTTGGAGGGACCCCCACCCCATGACTCGAGGACAGAGCCCCCGGCAGAAGGGTTGGCCAGTCACGGGACTGAGGCCTCAGAACCCCGAAGCCAGCTGTGGAGCCCCAAGCCTGGGTGCAGAGGGGGTGGGGAGTGCCCAAGGCCGAGAGACACTCACCGCAGACCTCAGATGCCTCGGGGCCGCCCCATACCCCTCACTGCTCCCCGCCCCCCAGCTGGTGGGCCTAACGGCGCAAAACTGTGGCCTGTGGTCAGGCGGGGCTGGAGGGAACCTTGACCCCTGTGGGTATCTGTGGGCAGGTACCCACAGAAACAACCCCGGCCAGTGGCCTCCAGCCCCGTGTCCCCAGGCCCTCCCAGACCCGTGCCCCCCCAGCAGACTCAGCCAGACCAGGCCTCTCTCTCCAACCCCGCCAACGGCTCACACCAAAGATCTCCTCAAAGAGGAAGCACCAACCGGCTCCTGTCAGCGGCCCCCACCCAACACGCCCTCCTCTCAAGTCAGGGCGGGCGTCCGGGCCCCTCCGGCGATCCCCAGGTCGGGATCCCGGGGTGGTGAGAGCGAGGCCCACGCTGGCGTCTGTGCTGGGCACGGAGCCCGCTTGACATGGTCTCTCCCCCTGCCCCCCCGGCCCCCTCTCCAAATTAATTAATTAAATAAATTTGAGCGCTGCCGGAGGCCGCTACCCAGCTCACGCCGGCCCGCAGGTACTCAAGGCCTGCTACACCCTCCCTGAACGTCGGTCGGCGCGTGGCTGACGCGTGGCTGACGGGACAAGGTGACAGGAAACAAGGCAGCAGGGGCAGGGTGGGCTCACTGTGGAGGGGGGAGGCAGGCGGGTTTTTTAGCTGAGTGGGCGGGGCCGGCGGGTGGGAAGGCCGAGAGGGCAGGCTGCTCCCCCGCCGCCAGCGCTCTGGCCAGCTCTCCCGGGCAGGGGCGCCCGCGGCACGGATGGTGCTGCCTCCCCCTCCCGGGTGGAGCTGGCTCAGAGCAGGCGGGGGTCCCACGGAGGGGATCCCCAGGCCGCGTGCTCACGGAGGGGTGATGGCCCAGGGCTATGGCGCGCACACACCCCCTTCCGGGCTCGCACACACGCGTGCACACCCACATCACCCAGAAAGGCGAGCTGCCCTGGGAGCCTGGGCGGGGCCTCGCTCTGTCCCCTGCTCTGGTGGGGAAGGACCTCAGGCCGGTCTGGAAGACGCAGGGAAGGACCCGCCTGCTTTGGGAACCAACCCTCCGGCAGGCCCTGGGGGCCAGAGCTTGCGAGGAGGGGTGCTGGGCCTGTCAGGAACAGGAGCCGAACACAAGGAAGGGGGCGTGCGGGGATCCCCAGCCTCCCTGCTCCGTCAGTGGTGTCCCACATACCCCTGGGCAGAGCCTAGAACATGCAAGGGGCGTGGGGTCTTAGGGACAGTGGATGGGTTCCCCCAGGAGGGAACATGGCCATGTGAGACTGGCGGAAGCAGCCCCTTTCCGTCATGGGCGCCTGAAGACCCCGCAAGAGCCCCCCGAGTGCACCCGGGCTCCACCTGCAGGTGACCCCACAGACACCGTCGCCCCAAGTCTGCTATGAACGCCACCCACAGCGTCCACAGGAGCCAAACCGTCCCCCGACAGACGAGCGGATGCAGATGTGGTCCAGGTACACACGAATATCATGACGTCATCGGAAAGGACGAAATCCTGCCACTCGCAATGCCGTGGGCGGAACTAGAGCCGGTTACCCTGAGCGAAATCAGTCAGAGGAAGACAACTGTCATAAGACATCACGGATGTGAGCATCAGGGAAACAAGACAGGAGACAGGGCCAACAGGAGAAAATGGAGCCAAGATAAAACCAGACAGGGAGACAAACCGTAAGAAACTCTCAACCTCAGGAAACAAACTGAGCTGCGGGGCAATGGGGTGGCTGGGGGCTGGGCATCGGGGAGGGCAGGTGCTGTGGGAGCGCTGTGAACTGTGTAGGACAGGTAAGTCACACCCCTGTACCTCTGAAAGCAGTAATATATGTTAATGAGAAATACTTATTTCCTGTAAAAACACCAACCAAGCCCTCGATGGGCTCCATCCTCCTCCCAGCCTGAGCCAGACCCCGCCCCAGGCACGCTGTGGGGGCATCGAAACCACACGAGGGAGCTGGAGAGCACCTCTCTCCCCACGAGAGGGCAGACGGCACCTCCCGTCCCTCGGTCCTTGCTCTACCGTCACCCATATCACAGACATGACCCACATCCCATACTGGTCACCCTTGAAAAGCGCACAGTTGGGGGTGTCTGGGGGGGCTCAGTGGGTGAAGCCTCTGCCTTCAGCTCAGGTCATGGTCTCAAGGTCCTGGGATCGAGCCCCGCATCGGGCTCTCTGCTCAGCGGGGAGCCTGCTTCCCTTCCTTCCCTCTCTGCCTGCCTCTCTGCCTACTTGCGATCTCTGTCAAATAAATAAAATCTTTAAAAATAAAAAAAAATCTAAAAAAGAAAAAGAAAAAAAAAGCGCACAGTTCAGTGGTCTTTAATACAGAGTTATCCAACCATTACCATGATCTAATCCCAGAACCACCCATCTCCCCAAAAAGCAACGCCAACCCCATCAGTCATCATCCCCCGGCCCCCCCGAGCCCCCTTCCCGTCCGTGGAGGAGGCTGGTCTGGGCATGTCACACGCGTGGACTCACACCCTGTGAGGCCTTCTGTGTCTGGTTCCCTCCCCGAGCGTCGTGGGCTCGGGTCCGTGCCAGGGGCCACGGGGCACTGCGCGCGTCCATCTCTGGGCGCTGAGAGGCGAGCGTCGGCGGACACGTGCGGCCGGCGTCCTGCGTGCGCGGCCGGGCACGCCATTGCCGGCCCCGACGGACATCGTACCAATGGACGATGGACATCGTCCGAGCGGCAGCTGCCCTGCATTCTGGAAGCCCCCACAGCCCGCGCGCGGGGCCACCAGTGCTCCTCGGGCTCTAGCCCGTGCTGCCCGCCCGGCGGCGGCGCCTCTGTCCATGTTTCCCCGAACGCCTGCTTCTTTCTGGACACGGTCTCCTCCACCAACCGAGACAAAGGAGGCCAGACCGGCTTCCCCGAGTGACTGCGGCTGAATGTAGTTGTGAAGGAGGAACGGAGGAGGGGACGGCTCCCACAGGCTGCGGGGGCCCCGGGAGCGGAGGGGGCACGGCCCGGTCTGGAGCAGCCTGGAGGGCCGGACGGAGCAGAACCCGGCAGGACGCCACAGCCACTTGGCGGCCGCACACAGGACCGGCACGCCCTCCCCGCTCCCCTGCGAGCCTCCTGGGGTCCACACCCACGGGGCGCCAGAGCCCACCTACTGCCCCGCGAATGCTCAGACTCTCCTTCCCTCAGAGCCACCAGGAACAGGCCACCTGGGCACACGCACGCACACAGAGCCTCAAAACACAGAGGCCCAGAGCCCTTCAGATGTAAGAGCCACGGGGCTTTTCAAGATCAGGAGGGACACGGACCATTCTCGCATCTCACAATGGCCGCTCTCCTGACGAGGGGTGAGCTCCAGGGGTGAAGGGGCCCCGGGGGCTCCCCGCAAAGGCAGCGCGCTGGAAGCCAGCAGGGGGACAACCTCAGAGCCATCAGCTGGGGCGGGGGGGGGGGCGAACACAGATGAAGCCAGGACAACCCGGAAAGACAGACACCTGCTCTCTGACCCGGGGCCTGGCACGGAGCCCCTCAAACCCAGGGCACTTCCCAAGGGACGAGCAGGTTTCTGCTCTTCAGAGGCACCAGCAGTCGCTGGGCAGGTCAGCGGGAAGACGGCTGGGAGGCCCTCTGCAAGCAGGGACACCTGGCTCTGGGTGCCACTCCCTGCAGACCTACCAGGATGGCTCGGCCCCAGGCACGAGGGAGGAGCTCCTCTGTGGGCCTCACGCCTCAGGACCTCAGCCCCGCTCCTCCTGGGAGCTTTAGGCACAGGGCTGTCCCTAGCAGTCCCTACCCTAGATGGGCATCTCCCCCGGCCTCATGACCCAGGCGCAAACCCTCTGGGGACCAGAGCGCCAGGGAGACCCCTGTGCCTAGGGGTGGTTCTTAGGGTCCCCTCCAAGAGACCCATACGCTCACCCCAGGCTGCTGCCTGCGATGGCGGGGTCTGGGGTCTTATAGCACCCTCCTCCCCAGACACCTCTTGCTGCTGCCTTGGAGAATCCTGACTGTGGGGGTGGCATGCTGGGGGCTTGGGGACACTGTCCACACCCCTCACTCGCTCTCCAAATCCTCTACGGGGAGGAGTCCACCAGGCCCACCCAGCAACAGGCCCCCTCTGTGTGAGCCTCCCCATCCAGAAGGGGCCTCCGTGGCTCCAGCAGATGGCGCAGGCCAGGCACCTGGGCACAGCACGGGAAGGATGCTCACGCACGCACTGCCCCACACAGGCCCCGGGGCACTGTGCCAGCAGCCCGCACCTGCAGCTCTCCCATGCCCCACGCTGGCCTCAGCTGGTCGGCGGCTGCCCCCCTCGGGGTACAGCAGGCACCGTGGTGGCAGGTGAGAAGCCGTTCAATCTAACCCCTTCCTGGGAAAGCCCTGAGGATACCAGCCCCTCTTCACCCCCACGGAAGAGGGCCACCTCCCCCCAACCCAGCAGGCAGCACGGACCTGCCAACGTTCTAGAAGGCAGCCAAACTCAACATGCCCTGGGAGGCCACCCCACCCAGCACGGGCTACAGAGGAGCATTCTGGGTTGTGCCTTGGTACACTCTGAAAGCCAGGTGGGACCCACAGGGGACCAGCAAGAGCGAGTCACCTGCCAGCCTGGGGAAGCAAGGACAGGAGCAGCGCAGAGGCCTGACACAGGCCAGGACCGGGTGGGTGCCAGCCTGGGTCCAGCCGGGTAACCCGCCATCCGAAGGCAACAGGAGTGTCTGCTGTCAGCCCTAGCCCTGGCCCAGGCCTAGGCGCCACAGCTAGGAGGAACCATGTTGGGGGAAGGGGCTTCCCATCCCTCCCTCGGGCCTAAGATAAACCCAGTCTCTGCCCAACCAACATGGCCCCCAATTCCTGACACAGGGCAGCCCCCCCGGGGCCCCCTGACCTGGGGAAGGCCTCAGCCTGCCCCCACCAAGAGGACCACAGACCGCGTGCCCAGGCGGCCCCCACGTCCACGCGGAGCAGGCCTGGTGGAGACCGCTCTGGGGCAGGGCTGTGCTCCTCTGTGAGCACCCACCTCGGGTGAGTTACCTGCCGTGGTTTTTGGGGGGTCCTCCATCTTGTCAGGGCCAGGGGCCAGCTCCCCCGGTGGAGGCCCCAAGAACCCCCTTCTCTGACCACGTCCACTCAGTGATGTCACAGTCCCTGGCTGACATCACCAGCACAGCCCCAGCCCAGAGCCGGGGCAAGTCTGGGAGCAGATGCGCACAGACAGCCTCCCTCCTGGGATGTGGGGCCCTCCGAGGCGGCCTGGGGCCCAACCCACAAGCACCCACCTCCGTGGGATCCAGGCTGCGCCCCACCCCAGCATCTCTGGACGTCCCTCCTGAGGCGGACCCACCCTTGTCTCACTGTTCCTTGATGACCGGGAGGCCAGGCGTCCTAACAGGACTCACCTGGGCCCAGGGTCACGAGGACCCCCTGCGCCACATCCCGGTGTCCACACAGCACTCCCAAGGGTCACCTGGACCCCGGACACATGGCCAACCTCGTAGTCGCAGCCCAGAAGTCCGAAGTCACTTGCAAGGTCGTGTTATGACAAAGAAAGAAGTGCCCCAAGGTGGCAGGCCCCCCGCGATGAGGCCAGCGCAGACGTGCGTTCCGGGGAACATGTCACACACTGGGAGTCACAGACGAAGGACTGCAGGTAACCAGTGGGGGCGAGCTCGGGGACAAGCGTCCTCGGTGGGTGCCACACACGGGCCACTACTCAGCGAGGAGTGGAAGACCTCAGACCATGGTGAGCGCCAGCTCAGTGGCCCTGAAGCCGCACGGAGGCCGCGTTGCAAGGAGATGGCGTGGAGTCCTGAGGGGCCGTGGACGGGGGCACTGCTGTAGCCACGGGCGGCAGCCACCAGAGTCTGCTCTCCAGAGGCTCAGGCACAGCCGACGCCAACAGAGCTGTGCAGACATGGCCCAGGTCTGGGCCCGAGAGCCCTGGAATTCACAGTACCTGCCTTGTGACCTTCAGACAGACCCGGGTTTTCGCACAATGAACCAGATCACAAAAGAGGTGAGGCCCCGATGACAGGCCCGCGGCCGAGCCCACGCGCCAGCACCAAGCAGAGACTCGTAAGAAGGTGACCCCAAGACCTGGGCACCGGGATCCCCGGCAGGCACCTCCGGCTCTGTTTACAGGCAGCAGGAGAGGATGCCCGGGATCTGCGTCGAAACATCGCCTCCAAAAAGCCCAGCAGGACACAGATCCCTAGGCGAGCTGCTGGGGCCGTGGGGCCCCGCGTCCCGTCCGGAGTGTCTGAAAACAGCGGAGACGGAGCCGAAGGGATGCGGGGGGGGCTCCAGGCTGATGAGTGGGGCGCACTCCAGTCCTGCGACGGGGGACAGCGGGGACGCCCACGGGGCCTCCCCGGCGGTGGGGGCTCCAAGGGGTGGGCTGGACCCTGCTGCTCAGGCAGCCTGCACCACGACCCACACGTGGCCCACGGGGGGCCATACGTCCAGCCTGGAAGTCACCAGTCACGTTCACAGAAGACGAACGAGGCGGGTGCCAGGGCCTCAGTGGACGCCCGGGGCTGCCACACGCCAGCGCTGGCCTCTCCTCTGACTGTTCCCAGACACCCAGGAGAGCCCTCATCCATAACTTTTCACAGAGCTAGCCCCCTGTTGCGGGGGCAGGGGGTCCCACCCCACATGACAGCCCCCAGGGACCCCGTCCCGGCAGGCCCAGAGTGACCAAGACACATGATGTAGCAGTCCCTGGTGTGGGCACTTGTGTCCCTGGAGAGGCATGTCCAAAGCCCCAGAAATGTGACCCTCTGGCAAATTAGGGTCGGCTTCTCCTTAGACAAGTGTCCTCACGAGGAGAGGACGAAGATGTCCAGGAAGGGCAGCCACAGATGCAGCCACAGCCAAGGCACAGCAAGGACAGCCAGCAAGGTCAGAATCCAGCAGGGCAGGCAGGGCCCGTCCTGAGGCCTGCAGGGCGGGTGCGGCCCCGCCACACCTGGATCCCAGACCTCCGGGCTCCAGAACAGTATGCAGCCCCGCTGGGAGACACCACCAGCGTCCACAGGCAGGAGCCGCGTGGGCAGCAGGGACCCCTGATGGGACGAATGCAGCCTGGGGACGTCCTGCGGGACCCCCAGCCGGCCCCCCTCCGACCTCCCAGGGCACCCACACGAGGAACAGTGGACTCAGGGTCCCGGCCCGGAAGGTCCAACGCAGAAGGACAATGGAAATCCCGTGGGGTCGGGACGGGATCCCGGGACAGAGCGAGGATCTCTGGTGAATGAGGGGTCGGGGCCTGCCCGTCACCGTGCGGACGTGCGGTGTGAGCGGAGGGCCCGCGCGTGGGGCCCCGGGAGCTCTGTCCTGCGCGGGAACTCCGTCCTGCGCGGGAACTCCGCACACAGCTGCTCCGGAAGAAGGGCTATTAGCAAAAACCCAAACTGGGGCACCTGGGGGCTCAGTTGGTGACACGTCTGCCTTTGGCTCAGGTCGTGATCCCAGGGGCCTGGGATCGAGTCCCTTGTCGGGCTCCCTGCTCGGTGGGGAGTTTGCTTCTCCCCCGGCCTCTCCCCTGCTTACACACCCTCCCCCTCGCGCTCCTTCAAACAACGGAACCACCAAAACCAGGACACTGATTCATGAGGCCCCCGTGTCACTCCGAGACACTGCGTGCACCTGCTCAGAGGAGCGTGGATGAGGGAGTCCACGGCCACGGGACAGCTCGGTGCCCCCACACAGCTGCTGCAGGAAGCCCAGGGTTCTAGAAGGTGCGGGGCAGAGGCGAGGAAGCAGAGACGGCCCCATGAGGGGTCAGACCCTAACCCAGGAAGCAGAAACGACGCAAGAAGCCAGGACGCAGAAAGTGACCACAGAGTCGGGGAAGATGGGGAGACCGGGGGCCTCACCCACAGCGGGTGCAGAACACGGCAGTGGCCACGGAGGAAAACCGTCAGCGGCTCCTCAGAGTTACTCACGGAGCCATCAAGGGACCCAGTGACCCTGCTACTCAGGGTCCACCACAGAGAACGGACATGTGTCCACACAAAACCTGTGTGCCGTGCTCACAGCAGCCGAAAGGCGGACACAACCCCAACCTCACCGTCCACCCACGGACACACAGACACGCGTCCCCCGCCCACAGGCACGGCACTCGGCCAGGAGCAGGAGCGAGGCCTCCACGCACAGCCCCGGGGACGGACCCCGAGCCCACGACGCCCGGGGAGGGAACCAGACCCAGGAGGCCCCACGGGGTGTGAGTCCACGTCCAGACCAGGCCCCTCCACGGATGGGAAGGGGGCTCGCGGGGGTCAGGGCTGGGGAGGGAGTGATGGCTGACGGGATGGGGTTTCCTTCTGGGGTGACAGTACATTCTGGAAAGACATGGAAGTGATGGTTCCACAAAACTATGAATGTATTAAAAACCACCAAAGTTCACACTTCAATGAATTTTTTATGGTTCTGTAAATTACATCTTAACTAAAAACAAAAGCACACCATGTAGTGTCTCAATAAACTGTTTAAAAAGCCACAGGGGGGGGACGCCTGGGTGGCTCGGTTGGACGACTGCCTTCGGCTCAGGTCATGATCCCAGAGACCCGGGATCGAGTCCCGCGAAGGGCTCCCAGCTCCACGGGGAGTCTGCTTCTCTCTCTGACCTTCTCCTCGCTCATGCTCTCTCACTGCCTCTCTCTCAAATAAATAAATCTTTAAAAAAAAAAAATTAAAAAAAAAGCCACAGGGGGTCTGGGGGGCTCAGTGAGTGACTGAAGCCGGAAGACTCCGGGCTTCGGGTCGGGTCGTGATCTCAGGGTCACGAGACTGAGCCCCACGTTGGGCTCTGCACTCAGCACGGCGTCTGCTTGGGGTTCTCTCCCCCCGTCGGCGCCTCCCACTCGTGTAGGCGCACATGCTCTAAAATAAATCCTGAAAAAGTACTGAACATAAACACATACAAAGGAACAGGCAGAGTGAGGGGGGCTGGGAGGGACGGGTGCAGACGGAAGTCACACCTGTGAGCCAGCCCGGCCCCTGCAAGAGCGGCCGCACGCGCTTCCGCGGAGCAGAGGGCCGCGTGCCCACAGGAAGTAAAGGACGCAGAAACCGGCAAGCCCGCGGGGAGAGGCGGATGGGCTGACTCGCCCCAGCGTGAGAGCTCAGCAACCCCAACCTGCGAGTCTCAACCCCTGGGGGGCCCCAGGCGAGGATGCTCCCTGCCACAGCCACCCAGGACAGGCCTAGTCCGCGTGGCCTGGGGAGCTTGAGCTCACAGAACACCCCAGCGCTCACCAAGGCCGGTCAGGGCGACGGTGCGGCCCCCACTCTCCCATGCACACAGGGCTCTTACACCACCAGGCTCATAGGCGCCCACACCGAGGGCCCTCGGGAGGTGGCCAGCACCCTCCCGCCCCGTCCCCACCACCAGAGACCCAGGGGGCAGTGGGGACCAGTTACAGACCGGGAGCAAGCCCGGTAACTACCCAGCCCCTGCCTCCGGCCACACACATGGCAGCGCCTCCCCCGACACTGGAACAGCCCCCAGCGCCCAGGAGGCCCCTCAGAATGCACATACGGCACTGCTGACGACCCGGGTTCCCAGCGCTCCCCGAAGGGCTGAGGCTGGCGCCGGCGGCGTGGGCTGGGAGCCGCCACTGAATCCTGAAGGTCCCACCCCGCAGCCCGTGGGCCCGCCAGCCACCCACCCCAAGCGACAACAGCCCGGCACCGGCAGCCAGAACAGCAGATAAAAACGCTAGGAGCGCCGTTAACAAGGGACCTCGGACGGCAACACGGAAGTGGGTACGAGGGCGTCCCCGGAGGACACGGGACACATTCCCACGCAGCAGCTCTGACTGTCCGAAGCTAAAGTCCTCGGGCCCAGCAGAGCTGACAGACTGCGCACCGGGCCACGAATGTTTTCTGGTCAACTCTGTGCTACTTCTTAAAATCAAGCATTTCCAATGGAAATTTAGCTCCCAAAGAGCAATGGGCCACAAATGTCAAACACGCACGTCAGTAGGAAGGAAGTAAAGAGCAGGGTCAACAACGCCTCCCGCACGGGGCACCGGGGGCTCAGAGGCTTAGGCCTCTGCCTCCAGCTCAGGTCAGGGTCTCAGGGTCCTGGGGTGGAGTCCCGCATCGGGCTCTCTGCTTAGTGGGGAGCCTGCTCCCACCCCCCCCACTTGTGATCTGTTTAACAAAATAAAATGAATTCCACCTGTTGCTTTTTTGCCAAGGCCGCCACCCATGGCTCCATCTCCACCCGGGATCTGGAGCACCCGTGCCTCAGAAACCCTTGTCACTCCCCAAAAGCCGAGGACCACCAAGACCACCTTGACGGGGAAGTCGAGGCCCAGGGGCTGAACGGGCCCTGGAGAGCCTGAGCAAGGGCCACAAGGCACACTGGGAGTGGCGGGGCTGGCCCCTGTGCTGCGGCCCTCCGCTCTCCCCATCTCCCCATCGGCCCGGCCCCTCCCTCCCACCGGGCTGCAGAGGAGCTCCGCCAGTAGCTGAAGCCAGACTCCTGGCACCAGGTGCAGCTCTGGACGCCCGGCTGTCTTCTGCACCTCGTGCTGGGACCGTGGTCCCCATGGAGCCACAGTGCAGCCCAGCCCGAAGCTCCAGGCCGCCCCCCTGATGGCTTCTGGGGGACCAGCCCCAGTGCCCTCTCCCAGCTTGCGTCCTCAGACGTCCAGCTCCAGGACATGGAGGGCTGCACTGCACAGGCCCCGGGACCCACGGCCACACAGCCTCACACTCGGGGAGGCCGCTCTCAGCTCGGCTCCTGGCAGCGGCTGGCAGCAAATCTCCAGGGTGGGGCTCTTACCGGGGCCATCCTGCCCCCAGGAACCGTGGGCGACACCTGGGGACGTCCGCTCAGTCATGACTAGAAGGCTCCTGGCACCCAGTGGGTGGGGCCAGGGAAGCTGTTCAGCCCCCAGAGCACCCAGGAAGCCCCCCAGAAAGTGCGTCAACCCCAGTGTCAGCAGTGCCGGAAGAGAGGGCGCGGGGACAGATCATGTCCTCAGCACAGATTTCCAACAGGCCCGTCGGTGCAGCTTAAGCAAAAAGAAGGCAGCCCCCGAGGAGGGCCTGGCAGTGCATGGCCGTGCCTCGAGCTCCCGCCAGCCTCCCCGCAGGTCTCAAAGCAGACAGGCAGGAGGGAAGGCACTGCAGGGGCAGGGAGGTGCACTCAGGGCCTCAGGGCCCCGGGGCCCACTGCCCAGGCCGATCAGCCCTCCTGGCCCCACTCTCGCAGGCGGAGCTGCTCAGTGGGTGGACTGGGGATGATTCGTGGCACACACAGCCTCCTGCACGGCGCGGTAAAGACACTGCGTAAAGACATCAGTCTATGGTCATGGCCCCGGAATTACAGCCAAGAGCGTTTCTAGAAGCAGTGAGAGAGCCCTCAGGTGTCTGTGTCCCCATGAACCACACCCACGTCTCCCAGAAGCCCCCAGCCTTCCTGGAGTCTCTGTCTGGGATTCCTAATCTCTGAGACACACAAGTGAAGCTGGGGAGACTGCTGTGTCCCAGGCCCTCCACTGGGAAGCCTCGAGAGGCACCACCCCACCGAGGGGTGCTGTCCAGAGCCCCCATGGCCACAGGTCTGCAGAAGGGCTCTGCTGGGCCCACTCCCTGCCTGGTGGGCCAAGGCTCACTCCTTGAGGCGGCAGCCCTGTTCACTCCATGCCCACCGGACGGGTCCTGGGACCACGAGGACAGGCACAGCCACAGGGGAGACACTGCCCTCAACCCCGTACCTGCAGGGGAGACAGGTACCTGCTCTCTAAGATGGGGGCTCAGTCTCCAGACCCAAAACCAGGTGAGGTGTCCCCTCACTTTTGAGGGTGGAGACTACCAGATAATTGAAGTCTCCCTTTACACCCAATTTTCCTAAGACTCTAAAATATCACACACCAATGTGAAACCAGTAACAACGCAGGATGTCCCTTTCCGCCTCTTAAACAGGGACTGCCCGCCCCAGGGCCGCCTTGGATCATGCTGTGACCCAGGATGGCCCAGGACCCACCCAGGAGCTGGCAGGAGGGTCCTGGCAGGAGGCTCTGAGCAGCATGAGAAACGCAGGCACCTTGCCCACCTGCCAAGAGAGCTGCACCGGTTGAGCTTCGGGGGGCGGGGGGGGGGGGGGGGGGGGGGGGGGGGGGGGGGGGGGGGGGGGGGGGGGGGGGGGGGGGGCTGCTGACGGGAGCTTCAGCAGATAGAGCCCGAGGTCGACTTTGCATCCCGGGTCTGGTGCGTCAGTTAATCCGACACACGCCAAGAGCAGCTTAAGGAACAAAACTTCTGTAGTGACGCTTGACCGCGGATGCTGCCGGGCTCCCGGTAGAGAAAGGACCCGTCGCAAGGGGGGAGGCTCCCAGAAATGGGCCTCCAGCTGCCCCGAGGGTGAGCAGACCATGCGGGAGGCCTTCCAAGGGAGGGGACCCCAGACGGGGCCTGGAGAGGGCCAGGGCGACAGCAGGGCCCAGAACCACAGCCTGCTCCTGTGAGCAGGAAGACCGGGGGTTTCGGCGCAAGGACTTACCCCCTGCGAGAGTGCCTCCAACCCTGTGAGTGGACCCCCACACCACAAGGGCCCTGTGTGGAAGGCGGGACAAGAAGGAGACACCAAGGGGCGCCTGGGTGGCTCAGTGGGTTAAAGCCTCTGCCTTCGGCTCGGGTCATGATACCAGGGTCCTGGGATTGAGGCTCAGCAGGGAGCCTGCTTCCCTCTCTCTCTGCCTGCCCCTTTGCCTCCTTGTGATCTCTGTCTGTCAAATAAATAAAATCGATTAAAGAAAAAAAAGGAGACACCAAGGCAGGCCAGCACGCCGGGGATGGTGAGGACAAATGAAAGCTCCCAGCCAGCAGGAGCCCCAGGAACTCCCAGCACACCCACTCCTGCCTGGGCCAGTCCTGCTTGGCACCAAGCAGGTGGTGGGCACCAAGGGGCACAGGTGTGCGTGCTGGCCTCATCAGGGCCTCCATACCCAGCAGGTTACTCAGGACTCTGCTCCCTCAACTGCACAACAGGGACTGAGGAGGCTGCCCAGCATGGCCCCCCAAAAGGGAAGGGGGCAGACTCGAAGCCACGCAAGGTGGGGGCCTTCCAGACCCGCCAGACCTTGGCTTGGTTCTCCCTTTCCCTAAGGGCCCACTGACTGCACCACGTGGAAAGACTCGACCCGTGGGAACATTCCCCAACAGTCGCCAGAGCTCTCCCCAGTGCGCCCTGTGGCCCAGCGCGAGCCAGCAAGGCAGTGATGCGGGCCACCACCCCAACCAGCATGCCCCCGCTCGTGCACAGGCGCCTGTGTCCCCATCAGAGCCGACCATGCTGACCTGCCCAATGTCACCAGAGGCCTGAAGGTTGGCGGCCCCCAGCCCCCAGTGCCCCATAGCCCCACCTCTCTGGCTTCCCCCAGTCCTCTGCCCACCACGGGACGTAAGGCCTTGATGGACTTCGACCTCCTCCTAGGAGGAGACAGGGCCCACCTGGAAAGAACCTGCCAAGACAGAGATCCGCCCCACCACAACTAGGACGAGGGACCCTGCTGCTCGTGAGGTGGCCTGGGCAGCTCCATGGGGGCTGGGAGAAAGGGGGAACTCAACAAAGTCAACAGGGGACAAGCAGTTACTGGGCATCCCAGGGGAAAGGCCGCCACAGGCCAGGGGGGCCCCAGGCCCGTCCCAGTAAATCCCCATGGACACAAGTGACCCCGTAGGTGTCTGGAATGCCTCCTGGCGGCATGCTGGCTTCCCCGGAGCTGGGATGAACAGATAAGGAGGCTTTCAACTTGGGGGGGGGGGACCTCACCTACTTCCTCTTGCAACCCAGAGGTAATTACTATGTAATTAAAAGGAGGAGAAAAATCAGCTGGAACCAGAACCAGCAGTTCAAAGAAGTCTGTCTTCACAGAGCAGGAGACACACCCAGAGCTGCGTAACGAGCCACTCATCCCCAGTCCACTCGAGAAATGAGAAGTCATCCGCATCAGACGCGAAACCCCTTTACGCAAGAAGGTCCAAGCGCCAGCTTCAGACAGAAAGACCTGTGCCCCACGGCCCGGCAGAGCCCCTGGGGTTCTGTCCACCCCCAGGGTGGGCCAGGTATGTCCAGTCCACTCCTTTCAGGCCTCCCTCCCCACCCCCACCACACAGGTCCCGCCTCCACTGGCCCAGCAGGTCCGGGACCGCTGCCCCGTTTCTGTTTGAGGCAAGACCCCAGGCCCCTCCAGAGGGAGAAGAGAACACCTGGGGGTACCACAGCCCAGCCCCACCCACCAGCCTGCTCATCTGCCTGCAGGGGCCCTTTCCCGGGGCACAATTTGGTGGAGACACAAGCAAACAAAAAACCAACTACCAGCGAAACCGCAAACTTCCCCCTTTCGAACCTGCTGGCCTGGCTCCCAGTCTGTCTTGTCCAGGGCCCCCTCCTCCAGTGACCAAATCAAGTCCCCGCCGACCTCACCCCTACACTGGAGCCTTTGTGCTCCCACTCATCTCTCACACCCACGAGCCGCAGCAGCAGCCTGTGGAGCCGGAGACGCCAGCCGAGCCCAGCCCGGCCACGTCCTGCAGGCGAGGACGGAGGCCCCACGCAGCGGAGGGCCGCCCAGCAGACGCCCCCGAGTCTGAACCGGCCGGAGGCCCGGGGAAGGCGGGCTGGAACCCTCCGAGGCACGGCCCACAAACACTACCGCCCAGAGGCCGAGAGCCCCCAGGCCTCCCCAGGACGACAGCCCCAGCACCCCCCCTCCCCGTGAATGCATCCCTGAGAAAGTTGGGGCAGGCGGGGGCAGGGAGGAGATCCGCGCGGCCACCGCCCCCGGCGCGCAGACAGCGCACCCCCTCCCTGATCCAAAGTGTTTCCGGAAAACAAAACCGGGGGCGCGGGCGGAAAGGGGAGGGCATAGCCACACCGAGGCGGCCGCTCCTAAGCAGGGCCCGGCAACAGGTCACCGCGGAGAGACCCCCTGCCGCATGCCCCGTCCCCGCCGTCCCCTCGGGGCCTTCCAGCCCACAAAGCCATGGACCGCTGGGCTGGGGCAGGGGTCCAGGGTCGAAGGGGGGACGTGCGGGGACACGGGCAGGGGCCCGAGCACCCGGGGCCGCGAGGGACGAAGTGGAGCCCGGCTAAGTGGACGGCGGGGTCTCAAGCCGGGTCTCCGGACGACCGCCGAGCCTGCACGGGGGCGGGGGGCGGCGCGGCCGGGAGCCGGGCGTCGCGGAGGCGTCGGCGGGAGCGCGAGGCCGCAGGGCCCGAGTCGGGGGAGGGGGCCGTCCGGATAGAGCGCGAGGAGCGAGGCGGCGGGGCTGGAATGCGGGGTCAGTGGGCGGGGGGGGGGGACCCAGGTGCGGGGCCGGGGGGCGGGGGTCCGCGGCCGGGCGCGTGGCTGTGGCAGCGGCGAGGGCGCGCGTCCTTACCTCGGGGACTCCGCCGTGGCCGTGGCCCCCGGTCGGCCGGGCAGCGGCCCGGGCTCCCTCAGCAGCGCGGCGCGGACCCCCGCTCCGGGCCCCGCTCGCGCTGCGGCTCCGGCTCCAGCGCCCGCTCGGGGCCCCGCTCCCGCTCCCGCACCGCTGCCGCCGCCGGCCTCCGCATGTTGGCGCGGGCCGTCCCCGCGGCGCGGGCGCCCGGCTCGCCCCGGTCTCGCAGCGTCGCCCGCGGCCCGCGCTTACGCCCCGGCGTGAGGGGAGGGCCCGCGCGCACTGCGCAGCCGCCGTCGGGCCCGGGCGCGCGGCGCCTCAGCGCGGGGCGGGGCTTGGCGGCCGCGGGCGCCGCCGCACGACGGCCGCCGCGCTTTGCGGCCGCTCGGGGACGGGCAGACAGCGGCCCGCGGGGGGTTCCCGGAGGCGCGCGCCCCGCGGGGCGGGGTGGGGCGGGGTTGGGTGGGGTGAGGCGCGCGCGCGCGCGTGCGAGGAAGCAGCTGGGCCGCGTCCACCCTCCCGGGGGGCGGGACTCCCGCCTTTGGCCCGGGCCCGCCCGCCGTTGCCATGGCGACGCGTGGCCGCCCGCCGCGCTTCTGTGACGTCACGGTCTCGCCACTTGACGTCACGGCCGGGCGGTGGCGCGGGGCGGGGCTTCGGGTGGTGGCGGCGGCGGGGCGGGGTTTGCAGGGCTGGCGGGAGCCCTCGGAGAGGCGGCCGGGCGGGCGGCCGTGGGGTGCGCCCCCCCCGCTGCGCGACGCTGTGTCCCCTGCAGGGTGGAGCGCTGACCTCCCGGCGTGCGGGCGCTCAGGGCTGCGAACACCGGGCACGGCGGGTCTGGGGGGCTACGGGGGCCGCGCGGGGCACAGTGACCCAGAGCTCGGCCCTGCGGGAGGACGACGGCATCGGACTTTCGGGCTGTTGTCCGGCTGCGGTGGCCAGGCGGGACGCCGAGGAAGCGGTCGACGGCGAACCGGCGCTGCAGGGCCGGGGCGGGGGCGGCGGCCGGCCTCGCGGGGCCGGCGGAGCTGGCCGTGGCGACCGAGCACGTGCGCCGCCGTTAACCGCCGCAGCCCTCGCCCGCTCAGGCCAGAGACCCTGCGGAGCCCGTCCGTAGACCTCGCTGCGCCCTGCACGACCCGCGGGCCGTCCTCCCCAGGGGCCGTTGAGACGCTGGGCAGTGCTGTCCCCGCCCGGGCGACCGTGCTGAGCGCCTGTCCCCGGTCGGCCCCGTGTCCCCTGACACCGTGCTTTACCGCCGCCCCTTTCTCTGCCTGTGGATTTCGTTCCCTTTGGGACTCCCCGAGCCAGGGCTCTTGCAGCCCTGCGTCCCATCCTTCTGTCCCACGGGCAGCGTCCCCGCCCCCCGGAAGCCCAGGCCACACATAGCCGGGCTGTCCCTGCTGTCGGCATCTGACCCTGCGCGGCCTGAGCCTGCAGCCCGCCGCCTCCGAAACCCTGCGGAGGGAGGGGAAGGGGAACGAACTGCCTTGTCCTCCAGCCGCGCCAGGCCAGGCCAGGAACCACATCTGCTTCACTCACTGCCTCTGCCCAGTGGGCACTCGGTCTGTGTGTGGTCACTGTGCGGCGAGTGGATGAGCGGGAGAAAGCACCGACCACCTTCACGGTCCTCCTAGATTCTGGAGAATTGGGGTTTTCTCTCATCAGACCTCCTGGCCCCACTGTCCTCTCTCACTCCTCAGGGAACATCTGCTCCCAGGTGCTCAGCCCCCCCAGGGGCCAGGAGGCACGGAGGCTCTCCTCTAGCGGCATCTGGGCTTGATGGGGAGCTGCAGCCTTGCCCCTGTGGAAAGCGGCATCCCAGGCGGCTGAAAGAAGACAGAGAGTGAGGCCGAGGCTGGGGTGGTGCCAGGAAAAGGCTGTGTGACTCCGCGCAGGGCGTCGACCCTCTCTGGCCCTCCACTTCTGCAGGGTAGGACGCTCCACAGCCCCCCGGTGCATCATGGGAATCACAAGCTCGGGAATAAGAGATGGTCCCCTGAACCTCTCTCCCCACTTGGAGACTTTGAAAAAGCAAACAGCCTTTTGTGCTTCCTCTTTTCTAACCCACTTTGAAGGTGGCCCGCAGGTGGCCTCCTTTTAGCTTTGATCTTGGGGACACCACTGGGGGGAGCTGGTGTGGGAAGGTCGGAGCTCTGAGAGCAGTAAGAACCTCGTGAAGGGGTTGAGCCTGTCGCTCCCGTTGCCCATCCCCCCACCAGGGAAAGCCGGACAAAATCCCAGCCTCCCCATAAGTCCCAGACAGCTGCGGATTTCAGGGAGGAGACGGGCGACCCCTTGTGTTCCCTGATCCCTGGAGGAGGCAGACCCGGCTCCCTGAGAGACCCCAGGACAGGAGCGGAGCTGCCTCCTGGGGGCCAAGGCCAGCCCACAGGTGCAAGCGGGCGCCTGGTTCACTTTTGTGGATTTGAGTCGGGTTCCCACTCCCTGCAGCCAGGCCCCGACCCCGGCGTGGGGCAGTCACGCTGACCGGCACATAAGCATTTTCCAGAAGCGGACACTGAGGTTTACAAAGGGGAGGTGATTTGCGCGCAGTCCCGGTGCCAGCGGCCATGGCAGGTGTCCTGCAACCCCAGCTGGGGCGAATCAAAGCTCTCTCAGCATTCTGTGAGCTCCGGGGGGAACCCAAGGCCAGAAGACATGGGAGGGGCAGCCCGTGAGCAGACACCCTACAGAAGCTCCTGGGTGGGACCCCCCACCCAGCGGCCCCCCCATCCTCTGAGAACAGACCCCAGCCACCAGGGCTGTACCATGTGGCCCCAAGCCACTTCTGATTGGGTTCCCGAGCAGGAGGGGTCCCTGCCTGCCTGTGTCCATGGGACCCAGATGGTGGTGGTCTGCCCGTGTGTGTCTGCCTCCCGCAGTGCTGAGACACGCTGGAGTGAGCATGCACCGGGGCGCCCAGGCCTCCCGGGACCCTCCCAGTGCAAACCAGAGCAGGGGACATGCAATGTGCCGCCACCAAAGATCCCAGCCAAGGAGCTCCTTCACTCCTAGGGGCCAAGGCCTGGGCGAGGTAGAGAATTGAGCGGTGTCACCCCCAAAATTCACATCCACCTGGAACCTCAAGATGGGACCTTATTTGGAAACAGGGTCTTTGCGGTGGTGATGAATTCAAAGGAGGTCATGCTGCATGAGGGAGGGCTCTATGTCAATGGCTGGTGTCCTTATAAGAAGGCGCCTGGGTGGCTCGCTCGGTGAAGCATGTGACTAGAGGGGCTCAGGTCATGATCTCGGAGTCGAAGTCATAGGATCAAGCCCAGCATGGGGCTCCACGCTCAGCACAGAGTGTGTTGGAGATGCTCACCGTCCACCCCTTCCCCACTCATACATTCTCAATATTTTTTTAGAAAATGGAAGAGAGGGGCACCTGGGTGGCTCAGTGGGTTAAAGACTCTGCCTTCAGCTCGAGTGGTGATCCCAGGGTCCTGGGATCAGCCCCCTGGGCTCTCTGCCCGCCGTGGGATGGGGGAGCCTACTTCCCCTCCCCAGCCCACCCCTGCCTCTCCGCCTACTTCTGGTCTCTGTCCGTCAAATAAATAAAATCCTTTTTTAAAAAATGGAAGAGAACAAAGAGCAGACACTGGAGGGGTCAGCCACAGACCGAGGGACTCCTGGAGCCCCAGGAGCTGGGAGACGCAGGAAGGACCCTCCCCTGGAGCCCCCGGACAGAGCATGGACCCAGTGACACCTTGATTTCAGGCTCTGGGTTCCAGAATTTAGGAGGTTGAATTGTTTCGGGCCACACAGTCTATGATACTTGAACGTGGCAGTCCCAGGAAACCCCCGCAGACATGGACCCAGACTGGCCACTGTTAGGGGTTGAACTGTGGTCCCCACAAAGGTATGTGGAGATCCCAGCCCCCGGCGTCTGTCGGAGACAAGGGGTCACAGGGCTGGCTCCTGCTGGGGGAGAACCTGTCCCAGGTCCCCCAGCTTCACGGGGCTCCCCCTGCCTGTCTGGGCCCACATGTCCCCTTCCTATTGTCATAGTGGGTTGGGACCACTCTACGCCTTATGGCCTCACCTTACCTTGGAAAAGTACTCCTTCGGTGACACTTCTAAAGAAGGTCACCTCCTGGGGTCCGGGGGGGCTAGGACTTCAACACAGGAACAGAACCCAGTTCACCCTGTTAGAAAACGCAGCGGCACGCCCAGCGCAGCACCCACCTCGCTCCACCAGAGGGCAGAGCCCAGGCCCTCCGACCCCTGGACACGGACGCACAGCTGGAGACCGGTCTGTGCCTTCCCGAGGGTCCCGGGGGATTGAGCCCCGACTGCCCACAGCCGTGACCTGCCCAGTGATGCCTCCCGACTGACCCCTCGCTCTTGTCTCCCTGACAAACCTTTTGTCCCCACTCTTCACGGTGGGCCCGAATAGGTCACAACAGAGAACCCAGCCGCCCTCTCTGTAAAAATGAAAAGAAAGCCACTCACCCCTTTCTCTTAAAAAAATGTTCTTTTTTAATGTTGAAGTATAATGAACATTTTTAGAGACACTAAACGTTTTTAAATTTTGTCCTGAACACTAACCTAGTGTCAGTATTCAGCTGGGACAGGCAGGGAGGGCCCTTCCTTGGAGCTTGCTGTGGGGACACTGCCCCATGGACACCATCCTCTTGCAAGCCAGGCCCCCCCAGGACACGAGAGCACTGAGCCCCGGGGCCGTGGTCCTCAGTGACACCAGCATCATCCCGCTGCGGATCCCGGGCTCTGCCCTCCAGAAGGCGGGGGGAGACACCCGCGGTTTAAGTCCTGCCTGTGGTTCTGTGACACGGTCACTCGCACAACGGGTCCCAGTCTCTCAACTCAGCCCCATCCTGCGTCCTTCCAGGCCCCCCCGGGAGCTGAGGACGCACACATTCCCCCCCTTCCTGCTGTTGTCTGGTCTCCCCACCCAGCCCCGGCAACCTGCTCTCTGTCCACCCGTGCACTCCGGGTCCCACATGTCGACCGGTGCGTCCCCATGGCACAGCATGGCCCAGATCCTCGTTTCATTGCTCTAGCATCCGCTGGGCGCCTTCCCCGGGCAGCCTCACAGCTCGGGAGGGCGTGGCCCCAGGAAAATTGCAGGGGTGGTTCCTGCCGGGGGAGAACCTGTCCTTGACCTCACCTTAACTAAATACCTATGACCACCCCATTTCCAGGTAATTTCCCGTTCTGAGCTGCTGGGCACTACGACATCAACAGGTGAATCTGTGGGGAGGGGGGCACAAGGCAGCCCAGGCCATCTGCTTGGGGCTCGGTGGGGTTTCTCTGCGGATCTGGTCTTCCTGTGCTGGCAAAGTGTCCCGTGGAGGACTCCCGCCCTCCCTCCCGTGTCCATGCGGGGTGTCCACTCCAGGAGCCCCGCGGAGGCTCTCCTGTTCCTCTTCCTGCCACGTCTACCATTACCTTCCCTTCAAGGTGAGTGATGCTGGTTTCTCATTTTCCGTACGATTCCCTTTTCAAGTTAGAAGAGCGGGGCATAAAAACAGCAAGTTGATTGAAACGAAAAGCACAAAGGAAACGCACTGTGGTGGCTCAAGGACAGCTGGGGGTGTGGCTGTGCGGGGCAGGGTCCACAGGCAGGGGTGGCATGGGGTGGCTAGGGCAGCGGGCCGTGCACCCTAACAGCCCTGCACAGGCTCCATGATGCAGGAAGGACTACGGGGTTTATTTCCAAGATCCTCTCCCGTAATACACCCATTACAGTGTATCAAAGGTGCCTGCGTGCGGGCCTCCTACCGTGGGCCACACCTGCTCCACAGGCTACCCGGCCCCACGGTGAGTGCGGTGTGTGCCTGTCGCAGAGGCTGGCTTGGGGATGTTTGGGGATACCCATGGCTTGAGACCCAAGGAGACCCAGGCCTGGGCGCCATTTGCAGGGACCATGGCCGCCTTTGGACACCACGGGGTGCTTGGCACAAGGAGCCGAAGCAAGCAGGCGTGGGCGTGGAGAGCACAGAACGAGTCTGGCTGGCCGGGGCTGCTGGGGGGCCGGCGCGGCAGTGTGTGACACAGAGGTCCCCTGTCCTACCCCGGGGCGGTCAGCCAGGGACCGAGGGGCAGCACTTGGGGTGCCTGGGGAGCCTGGCCAGAAAGGGGGCTAGGAGGGCCTATCGGGCCTGTCCACGCACAAGGGCGCTGCCGAGATGCCTGCGGGGTGCTCTGGTCCTTTGTCTCAGGAGCTACAGGGTCAGAGGGGATAAAAGTGACGTTTCGTTCAGATGCCTCACTAAGGCACAGATTTCGCACAACTTCTTTCCTTCTAAAAGGCCAAGCTCCCGAGAAATTCCGTCTCCTGCTTCCTGCAGCTCGGGAGGGGGCTGCGTGGCCACAGGCTCCAGGCAGCAGGACCCAGGCCGTGGCCCCCGTCCTCCCCCAGAGGGGTCCCGCCCCGGGGTTCCGGATCTCGACAGACGTCTGCTCCACGTTCCCAGGAGGAGAGCCACTGTGGGCAGGCCGGCCTACGGCCCTGCACAGAGCCCGAGAGGCCGATGGACAGACGGACGGGGGCTCAGACCACGGCGCCCAGGTGGCTCATCGGCCTCTGGCTGACCCCGCAGGGTTGTCCACAGGAGCTCTCTGGCTGCAGGCGGACAGGGACACAGAGGACAAGAGCACGGAGGACCCGGCCAAGCGCCGCCCACGGCGACAGGAACAAGGGGACGCCCCGGCCGAGTCCCGCTCCGCACCGTCAGCTCCAGAAGGCAGGCGGCTGGCCCGCTGCCCTTCCTCCTCCGGGAGGCCTGCAGTCGGCGCGGAGACCTCCGCGGGGGAGAGTGTCCTCCTGCCGGGCAGCGGAGGCCGGGCAGCTCCCCCGCGCTGCTCGCAAGGACGGCCGCTCCAGAGGCGAGAGGAACACAAGTGTGGGTCTCTGAGCTCGAGCGGGCACCGCCGCCCTGGCCGGGGAGGGGAGAGGGCAGTGGGGGCGGCCGGGCAGCGGGGCCAGCCAGCCCCTCTAAGGCCACTGGCTGCCGGCCACCGGGTAGCTGGGCACAGTGGGATATTCGGGCAGGCTGTTCCCCGAGAAGTTGTTGTACTGAGCCTCCCGAGATGGTGGGTTCCGCCACGCGCCTGTGTTCCACTCAGTCTGCGCCTTCTGGAAGCTTCCGCCAGCCCCCCGGTAGATCCTGTGCACCTGCGGGCCAGAGGACAGGGGGCAGAGAGGAGAGAATCTGAACTGAGCCTGTGGCAGGCGACAAGACCTGCTTGTGTTCACGGCAGAACCTCTCGCAGGAATCACAGAAGCCACAGAAACAGCTCCGCAGACGCGTCAGAAAACGCCAAAGCAGACATGGAAGCCTCAGAGGGCGCTGGCCTGACCCACAGCCACGGTCCCCCCGGCGCTGGTGCCCTGCACCCCACGCCCTGTCTGTGGCCCACGGTCTCCTAGGGAGAAGCCCCCAGGAAGGACTGACCCCACAGCAGTGCAAGGAACATGGGCCAGTGCTGGAAGCTCTAGAAATTCTGGAAAACTCAGCAGGTGAAAACTGGCATTTCAACTGGATGCTTTGCTGACCAGTGAAGCAGACCCCGTCGTTCACAAGGATCTTTCTTCTGCCCCGTGACTCTTAAATATCCCTCTCTGCCCTCTCAGTGGGCAGGGGAGAAGACAGAAAGAGAGAGCTCGCATGGAGGGCCGGAGCCTTCCCTCCCCACCGGCCGGCTCGCGAGGCTGGCCCTCCGCGGCGTCTGGATCCGGACTGCAGGCTCCGGCCAGCCTCGCTGCTGGGGGGCTCGGGTCCCTGGACCGTCCGTGCGGACGCGAGGCTCGGGCTGAGCACCTGCTCCCCTCCCCCCGAGTCAGGGTTCCCGGCCCGAGCCGGGCAGACAGGCCCGCAAGACCGAACTCGCGGAGAACCTGGGCGCTGGGTCTCTGCCAGCCCCGGGAGACCACACCATATATGCACGGTGCTGTCTCGTTTGGGGGAAACTAAGCGTGTCCTGTGGGACACCCCGGGAGAGGGCTCTGGGAGCTCCCGCCTGGTGTCCCGCCCCCCACACCCCTGCCCTGAGCTCACTTTGCTTCCTGTTCTCTGTATAAACCACGGCCCTGGGGACGACCGTGTGCTGAGCCCTGGGGCCCTCCTGGTACACCCCCGCACCCGGGCCTGGGGACGGACACAGGAGTGCTGTCGTTGTTGAGGAAGAACACGCTCTATTTGAGTCCATAAATCTTTCTTTTCTGGCCCCATAGGCATCTTCAATTAGTATCTGCTTTCTAATTTCGGATGTTTGCAGCTGCGCACAAGTCCCTGGTTGGAAACGTCCGCTCCGTGTGGACTCGATCCCAGAACCACGTTCAGGTTCCCTCGCTGTGCGTCTGTGCGCACACTCGTGGGTCTCGCAGGTCCCTCCGCACCCCCCGACTGTCCACACAGCTGAAAGCATTTGGGGTGCACACGGGGCGGGGGGTGTGGAAAAATGCTTCTGTGTTCGTTCCCAGACAGCCAGGTGCAGAGGGGGAGCCTCCGGAAGCCAGGCAACGCGCTTTGCCAACCAGGACCTCACGGCACAAGGCCAGAGAGACTCTGATCACGCCCACCACACAGGCCGTGCTGGGGCCAGAGTGCCACCCACAGCCCTTGTTTTCCCACAGGGACTCCACGCACAGCCATGGGCTACAGCTTCTGACCAACACCTGAGGGCTCAGGCCCCATGTCCCCCGAGGCCACGAGCCCGCCAGCTTCCACGGGGCTGCACTGCGAGCATTCTGCCGCAGTCTCCGAGCGCCCGGAGCCGTCCTGCCCACGGGAACTTTCTGTGGCGGTGGAGACGGCCCACCAGCCCCACACAGCCAGCAAGTACCCAAGATGAGGTGGGCGTGGTAGGTGCCCGCGAATTTTTACTTTTACTTAATCTCACTCTAACTGTACTTGGCGGCCAGCATCCAGCGGCGGCCAAATCGGGCAGCATGGGGCACACCCCGGGCCACGCACGTGCTGGGGGCTCTGGCAGGTGGTGTCCCCGAAGGCAGATGTGGCCATCGGCAGCCTACACTACGCTGTTTCCCCAAGCCTGCTTGAGTAGCGGTCAGCTCGTGCCCGGACACTCAGTCTCTCGCTCCTGAAATGGGAATGAGACGAGCTCCTGGGGCTCGGGGGCTCGAGCGATGGGATGCATGGGAAGATGCTGGAAGTCTCCGAACCCAGAGGACTTACCTTTATGATCGCAATGGCCATCATGGCAGCTGACATGGAGAACATGATGGCCGGGAGCAGCATGACCACAGCAGCCCCGACACTGGTCTGGAAGAACCCGACTGCCGCCAGCCAACCACTGCGAGGGGCCAGAGAGAGCGAGCATGGGTGCCAGCACATCCACCAAACAAGGGCCCAGCATCCTCCATATGTAAAGATCACCAACGAATCAACAAGAAAATAAACAACTAACAGGGAAATGGGTGATTGGTATGGGGACTTGCAGGGGTCGGTGAACACACAAAAAGACGCTCAAACCCAGCAACGAGGAACACACACTAGCACGGGGTCTCTGCCAACATGGGCAAGCGTGGCGTGTGCAAGGGGCTGCGGAGAGGAGCCCTGCCCTGGAGGGAGCGTGCCCCTCTGCAGGGGCAGCGGCAGTTATCCACAATAAGCCCTACGTGCTCATTGCTCGCACCCGGCTCTCCTGCTTCTAAGAACTTACACCACAGAATCACGAGTCACCATGAAAAGCCGAGGGGGCCCTAAACTTTCACTGGCTGGAAAGGACAGACGCCTGGTGTGCCACAGCCTCACGATGGCATGCTGAGGAGGTGTGCAGGAAGCAAGAGGGGAGAAGAGTTAAAGAGCCCTTGGTACAGCAGGACCGTGTGAGGCGTGTTCGGTCCCGGGCACGCGTGGGCACCCCCCCGCACCCGCCTCCTGGGCCAAGAGGCAGGAAATAACTTGCGATTCAAGGACTTAGAAGACCGAGCAGTAGCCGGGAAGTCAGGACTCGTCCGCTACTGCCAGCTACCCTGCGTGCCCCGTTCAGGCCCTCCAGCTGTTCTGCGGGCAGCCCGGTGTCCCAGGAGCCCACCGCGTGGCCACGTCCACGGATCAGCCAGCCAGGCCTGCTGGGTCCAGGCCCCCACGGCCACGCGCCCGGCCACCTCCAGCCCTGGGGCAGCGCCCCCGAGAAGCAAAAGGCTGCGTCCCACCGCCCCCACGCGAGCCCTGCCTGCCCCACGCACGAGGCCGAGCCCCGCGTCTCCGGGGGCTGCCTGCGCTTGTCGGCGAGCGCCCTCACGCCTCGGGCGGCAGGGGGAGTGCTGGCGTGCAGTAACGCGCGGCTCTCTCGGAAGCATGCTCTGGAGACCGCGTCACGCTCTGAACAAAAGGGAAGCCGCAAGTCTCTCCACCCAAGTACGTGACACGGGGGCGGCTGAGGAGCCTGAGCCGCAGGCTCACTCTGTCCTGGGCACTGGGGACAGGCCTGCCACCCGTTCCCACTCAGCAGGGGGCTGGGAAGCCCACTGGGGAGGGTGCCTCAGCCGGGCAGGGGACGCAGTGTGAGGCCAAGCCAGGCGGATGGACGGTCCAGGCGGGTGATGGGTGGTCGGAGGCTCCTGGGAGGGCAAGAAATGCTGGTGCGGTGGTGGGGGAAGGTCACCCTTGGGACTAGTGTCCTCCTAGCAGGTCTGCGGCCTGGAGAGAAGGGCCAGGTGGGCGGGGTCCCAGCCTGAGGTCTGTGGTCTCTGGGGGAGGTGAAGGCATGCACAGGCAGGAATGCGGGCCAGGGGACCCGCTCCACGGCCCCAGCCTCCCCGCAGGACCAGGATGGAGAAACATCTCCTGTACGGGTGACCACTCAGGCTCCAGGGATGGCGGGGAACACACTGGCCTCCATCAGCTACAACTCAATGATCGACAGAGCCTGCCGCGAGCCGTCTGGGTCAGGAAGAGGCCACGGTGTCCACGGTGGGAAGGATGTAGGGCGGAGTGGAGCCAGAGGGCAGGACTCAGGGAGGGGACGAGGGGCGCCGGGGGCTCCCGCGGGGCTGGAACCAGGGAGGGCAGAACACAGCGTGAGAGACGGAGCGGAGACACCAGACCTGGGGAGTCTGGCAACTCCCCAGAAGTGCAGCCCCGCAACTGGC
>PISX010016343.1:0-46487 GCA_004024625.1 Mellivora capensis
AAAAAAGATTTTATTTATTTGCGAGAGAGAGACAGAGATAGCAACAGAGATAGCAAGAGAGAGTGTGGGCTTGGAGGAGAGGGAGAAGCAGGCTCCCCGCTGAGCAGGGACCAAGATAAGCAGGTGCTTAACCCACTGAGCTACCCAGGTGCCCCAAGAAAGAGTATTTTTAAATTGCTTTATACATTTTTAAGTGGATACATTAATTAATTATAGTAGCTGTACATCCTGATATAGGCTTTTAGTAATTTATCTTATGAGATGTATTCCATAAGTTTTAAGTGGTTTCATACTATTCCTCAAATTGAATTTTAACTTAATGATTTGAGTTGATAAACGAATTCAGACTTTTCCAACAGAACATAAATCTGATTTAGCTGATCGGTTTGAAAATGAGAAATGCCCTTTCCAATTAGTCTATATGGGAAGTATTTCCTGTAAGTTGAATGAGCCAAATCAGCAGCCCTAAGCTTCTAACAAAAA
Source organism: Mellivora capensis (assembly GCA_004024625.1). Classification (NCBI taxonomy): domain Eukaryota; kingdom Metazoa; phylum Chordata; class Mammalia; order Carnivora; family Mustelidae; genus Mellivora; species Mellivora capensis. Next base: position 484 of record PISX010016343.1, read on the forward strand.
TATTTAAACTGTGTTAAGATAAAAGCACTTAAAAAATAATGTTTTGACAAAAGTATAATAAAATCAATATTTTTATTTACAGAGTAAACAAGTCACCTTTTTTTGGAAAGGTTTTTATTGTATTATATTTGAGAGAGAGAGAGAGAGAGAGCACAAGCAGGGGGGAGGGCCAGAGAGAGAGGGAGAAGCACATGCAGACTCCCTGGTAAGTGGGGAGCCAGATGTGCGGCTTGCTGGCGAGTGCGGGTGTGCCTCAATCCCAGGACTCTGAGATCATGACCCAGGCCAAAGTCAGAAGCTTAACTGACTGAGCCACGGAGGTGCTCCAAAAAGAGGTGCTGAAAGAGAACAGAGGTAGTTGTTTAATAAATCTTAGTAGAAATTTTTTTTTAAAAACCCAGGAAATTGCAGATGTGAATGGCTTTTATAACTACCAAATCATTTAGCAAGTCAAGTTGCTTCTTTATATATTTTTTAAAAGATTTTATTTTTTTATTTATTTATTAGAGAAAGAGAGCACATGAGCTGGTCAGAGGGGCAGAGGGAGAGGAAGAGGGAGAAACAGACTCCTGCTGAATAGGAAGCTCGACCCCAGGACCCTGAGATCATGACCTGACTCAAAGGCAGATGCTTAACCAACTGAGTCATCCAGAACCCCAAGTCAAGTTGTTTGTAATAAAAAAAGTTCCATAAAATTAAAGGAGTCCTTAGTGGAGTTGTTAGCTGAGGATTTGAATATGATAGTTAAGACTGCCTTTAAATAAAGCATGTTCCATTCCCATCTTCTTATTTTTATGCAATTTTCTTGACAGTATCATTTATAAAAATGAAAAGTAGAAATAAAATTGATGTTCTAACTTGGGAAACATGAGCTAATTGAAAAGAAAACAGTCTCATCCATCTTATTAAGAATTGCACCTTTGGGGTACCTGGGTGGCTCAGTTGGTTGAGCATCTGACTCATGATTTTGGCTCAAGTCATAATCTTGGGGTCTTGGGATTGAGCCCGGAGTCTGGCTCCTGCTCAGCGTGGAGTCTGCTTGAGGATTTTTCTCACTCTCCCTCTGGCCCTCCTCCCACTCTCATGCATGCTCTCCCTTCTTTCTACAATAAATAAATAAATGTCTAAAACAAAGAACTGCACCTTTAATAAAATTTTCCTTTTTGTTTAATATTTATCTTTTTTTTTTTTTTTTTTTTAAGTAGGCTCCACACCCAGCATGGAGCCCAGTTCAGGGCTTGAACTCATGACCCTGAGATTAACACCTGAGCTGAGATCAAGAGGGACACTTAACTGATTGAGCCAACCAGGCACCCTTGTTTAATATTTATCTTAATCCACCATATATGCAGGTTATTTTGATATATTTTACACAACTGGTAATTACAACATTCTTTTTGATTCTTTAGAGCCTGACAGTGGTAGATTCTATTAGTTGCTTCTTAAAATTTGTTCCGCCCTTGGGACGCCTGGGTGGCTCAGTTGGTTAAGCAGCTGCCTTCGGCTCAGGTCATGATCCCAGCATCCTGGGATCTAGTCCCACATTGGGCTCCTTGCTCAGCAGGGAGTCTGCTTCTCCCCCTGCCTCTGTCTGCCTGTGCTCACTCTCTCTGACAAATAAATAAATAAAATCTTTAAAAAAAAAATTTGTTCTGCCCTTCCTTGGGTGCACAGCTAGCCTACATTTTCCCATTTTCCTTGCTGTAGGGTGTGGCCATGTAATTGTTCTGGCAACACAATGTGTGTGGAAGTGATGTGAGTCACTTCCAGGACTCTCCCTGTAAAATCTCTTCCATGCACTCTTTGCTTCTTCTACCAGCTAGAGAGAGTCAAGAATGAGGCTCTAAGAAAGGGGTTGGCAAACTTTGGTAAAGGCCCAGACAATAACTATTTTAGGCTTTACAAGCCATATAAGGCCTCTGTGTCATATTCTGTCTTTTTTTTTTTTTAATAACCTTTTAGAAATGTAAATCTATTCTTAGCTCCCGGGGCACATAAAAGTAGGCTGGCAAGCTAGATCCCCATTCAGGGGAATGGCAGAGCCATGTAATAGAAGGGGACTGGGTCCCTTGATCACTGTGTGGAGGAGATCACCTTGTTTATTCGAGCATCTCACCAAGACTATTATGTGAGAAAGAAACAGACTTTGTGTTGAGCCATTACATGCTTGGGCCTACTTGTTACTCTAGCTTAGCCTAACAAAAATACAGAAAATTTAAAAATTTAATTTACAAACATTTTTATTGCAGAAAAGTATAATAATGAATAAGAAGAACTTTGGACACAATAATATAAATAAAAATACAAGGAGAAGTGGTACAAGAATATAAGCTTAAGGAGAAAAGGAAATTATATAAAATTTGGACTGTTAAATAACTTGTTTATATACATTTTTAAATGGATAATGATGGGCATCAAATTGCTTAGATTTTGGATTCAGCTGGATATTTTTAAAAGAGGACAGCTATAGTTTATTTAAAATATGTATATTAATAATATGCTGGAAATTATAGCCTTTGTAATTATTTAAACATATGAAGTATTTTAGATATCAACTAAAAATTTTGTGAAGGGATTCATGGTTTTAGAAAATTCCTTTAGGAGACATGCCAAAAATCTTTGAAGAGAATTCCAAGAACCTTTAAAGACTCAGAACCAAACCTCTTGTGAAAACTTCATAGATTCATGGGCTGGAAGAACAAGCAGTGGTTTCTTTGGTCCACTTCTGCCCTTTTTGAAATCCCGTGTCCAGGTCACTTTAGAAAGTGTATGAACAGAGGAATGTCTTTGCACATCAGGAGTCCTGCCAGTGGTGTCACTCAGCTAGGTGTAGACTCATTTCTTCTGATCTTAGATTCCTCACTGAATCAGAAGGATGAGAGTTGTTTTCTTCCTTCCTTTCAAGGTCTTCCTTTCTGGGTTGTTCTGAGGATTCCTGAGTTAAACATTTGTGAAGTACTTTGCAGTATTTGGCTGAAACTACAAAGTTGCATTTGTTATTGTTGGAGGGATGAGAAGTATTATGCAAGTGCAAAGTATCATTTTCTTTCCAGGCCATACAGCATTACCAAGCTGAACCCCCAGGAAACTCTTGACCCCATCCCCTTGCAAGGCCCTTGCAAGGCCTCTTCATTTACATAACCAGCCACACAAACTGAGCTAACAAAGGTCTCCTGGGAGAGGATTTGCACTTTCTCCTTTTCTTCAGAGAGTTCCTTTCTGCCTAAGAGGTGTGATAACTTTGTCCTCAGGCAGAACTGATGGTCTTTACTTGGTCCTCCTACTATAGGAGTCAGTAGGAGAAAGAAAAACCCTGGGGAGTGAGTAAATTATGAGGACTGAGTTCTTACTTTGATCTGTCCTTGTCTACTCATAGTGACTCATAAGTCACTTCACTTCTCTGAGCTTCATTTTCCTGATCTAAGAAATGAGGGAATTGGAATAAGTAATTTCTATGAGTCCTCCACACGTAAAAATTTCCTCTTAGCATGTCAAAATGCTGAAAAATGCTCTGAAATTTTTAGTATTTTGGTGTGTATCATTGAATGTCCAATATATGCCAAGAGAAATACAACCAAATTAAATGAATAAGAGATGCTGTTATCCAAATAACTTTAGAGTAAAGTTCTTTATTTAATTCTAGTTTTCATAATAAATGTGGTTTATACTGTTAGATCTATGTGGCTTCTGCTGGTGATGGTGGTAGGGGTGATGGTGGTGATGATGGTGGTGGGGTGATGGTGGTGGTGGAGGTGATGGGCCGGTGGTAGACACAGTGGTGTAAACTTCACAGTGACCTTGAGTGAAAATACATATGCTAATGTTTTCATCAGAGTCAGTTCATCTTTATAATTCCCGAAGTAGGTTAGCACAAATCCTTGCGAAAAGCGGGCACTCCAGGGGTGCCTGGGTGGCTCAGTGGGTTAAAGCCTCTGCCTTCGGTTCAGGTCATGATCTCAGGGTCCTGGGATTGAGCCCCGTGTTGGGCTCTCTGCCCAACAGGGAGCCTGCTTCCACCTCTCTCTCTGCCTGCCTCTCTGCCTACTTGAGATCTCTGCCTGTCAAATACATAAATAAAATTAAAAAAAAAAACAACAACTCCATAAATGTTGGTGAAAGAGTATCTGGCAGATAACTACAGATGCACCTTGCTCTCATATCTAAGGCAAAAACTAATACTCTTGTAAGATCTCGGGTTTAATTTCACTTAATATAATAGGCTTTCTAAGAAAGCTCTGAAAATACTATCACTGAAGTTATTTTAATTGATGTTGCTCATATTTAACTCCCCCAGAAGAGGATGAAAGCTTATGCAGATTATAAGATGGCTGTTTCTCAGTAGTGGAAAAAAAGGCCACTGAAGTTAATCCACTCAAAAAGGGATCAAAACTTCACAGGAAGAAATTTGACTTGGATTATATCTGATTATTAGAACGAAAAATTATAAAAAAATTTTATTTTATATGTAACCAAATTTAGGTTATTATATAAACTAAGGGCTAGTCCTTGAAATGTACAAAAACTGGATTAAGTATTACTTTTTTTTTTTTTTGAGGGCACATAATTTTTAACAACACACACAATACCCTTCACTTTAACAAGCAGGAATAATCAAAGGGTTTCAATAATTTTCCCTAGTGCCTTTACTTAATCTTTGGATTTTCAGATGATCCCACTAACATGTGATCATTGCTGATTTTTTTTCCAGTTGTTGACTGGTCTACCAGTTACATAAGATTCCAAATTCAGTAGTCCTTCCTTACCCATTGTGTTACTTTCTGGGGTTTCACTTACCCACAGTCAACTGCAGCCCAGAAGCAAATGATCCTTCTTCTGACATATTATCAGAAGGTTAATAGTAGTCTATTGTTACGTCTCTATACCTGCATCATTCACCTCACTTCATCTCATCCCTAGGTATTTTATCATCATCATAAGAAAGGTGAGTCTAGTATAATAATGTATTTTGAGAGAGAGATACCATATTTACTTAACTTTTATTACAGTGTATTGGTATAATTGTTCTATTTTATTAATAATGTTGGTAATTTTTAAAAAAGATTTTATTTATTTATTTGACAGACAGAGATCACAAGTAGGCAGAGAGGCAGGCAGAGAGAGAGGGGGAAGCAGGCTCCCCGAGGAGCAGAGAGCCCGATGCGGGGCTCGATTCCAGGACCCTGGGATCATGACCTGAGCCGAAGGCAGACTCTTTAACCCACTGAGCCACCCAGGCGCCCCTGTTGTTGGTAATTTATAAATTAAACTTTATCATAGGTATGTATGTAGAGGAAAGATATGGTATATGTATGGTTTAGTAATATCTGTGGTTTCAGGCATCCACTGGGAGTCTTGGAATACAGTCTCTGTGGATAAGGGGGAACTATTGTATATTCTAATGAAATCTTTTCTTTTTTGCAAGATTTATATTTTCATTTTGCATCGTATGGGTGGATAAATACCACTTCCAATAATCAGAGATACTTGAGTATTAAATGGAGAGAGATGCTTGAGTGTATATTAGTGAATATTTTTCTTATGGTGACTTTTGCTTTCCTATATCACATTGTTTCAGTGGAGCTCCTGAGAATTAATGTTCAGATTACAAAGATACCTTGTACTCACTCAGCCAGCATCTATTCAACATTATTGAAAGAAACTTACTGTGGCAGGTACTATTTTCCAAAGATGGCTGTATCAATATTTCTCATCCCACCTGATTACCTTATCATGTGACCTTGCTCCTTTCTGATCAAGAGTTGGCTGGCATGCCTAGGTGGCTTAGTCAGTTAAGCATCCAACTCTTGATTTCAGCCCAGGTCTTGATCTCAGGTTTGTGAGTTCCAAGCCCTGTGTTGGGTTCCTTGCTGGGTGTGGAGCCTACCAAAAAAAAAAAAAAAAAAAAAAAAGAGGTGGCATCTATATCCTTCCCATTAAACCTGGGTGGACTTTTGTGACCTTTCTGCCAACAGAATGTGGTAAAATGACTCTGGTGGTTTCAGATGTTAAATCATATGATGTTCTGATGTTCGTGGTTATAGTTTGCTTATATTCTACATTCTGTTGCTACATACTACCTCATCATTTATGTATTCAGCATACTCTTGAAGAGTATTTGGGTATTTTAAATTTAGAGTTTTTAGTGCTAGGAATTATGAATATTTTAATACATATCTTTGGGAGAACATATGTAAAAGTTTCTGTTTGGTTTGTACCTAGAAATGAAAATTCATGGCTTTAAATATTTTGGACTATTAAGATTGATTTTTAAATCTTTTTTTTTTTTAATTTTATTTATTTGTCAGAGAGAGAGGGAGAGCGAGAGAGCGAGCACAGGCAGACAGAGTGTCAGGCAGAGGCAGAGGGAGAAGCAGGCTCCCTGCTGAGCAAGGAGCCCGATGTGGGACTCGATCCAGGACGCCAGGATCATGACCTGAGCCAAAGGCAGCCGCTTAACCAACTGAGTCACCCAGGCGTCCCTAAGATTGATTTTTAAATGAGTCCCCTTTGACATTTAATGACAGCATTTTGAATACCACTTAGCCTTCTTCACATTCTGTGCGAATAACCTGAAGGGTCTGGCTTAACATCTATAATCTGAATAAGGCAAAAATAAAGGAACAGGAAGTTACGACTGATCACCCCAATAGAACATCACAAACCATTGGTCAGTTCCTGGATCTGAGCCAGTTGTCAGGAGCCTAACTGACTGAAGAAGTGGCCAGGTCCTCAGGAGTAGGGACCTTGGGACACCGTGGCAAGTAATGCTGGAAGGATTCACAGCCATTTCCAAAGGAGTCTATGGCTATTTTCTTGAGTGACTATATCCTGGAGAAAGAATACTCAGATGGCTCAAGGATTATTAAATAGGAGTTCTCAGTTGATACTGACATTTGGACCCTAAAGTTTTGTCGTGCCCCTTTGTCTACAGTTAGATATGGGGACATGGGGACCAGATAAATAAATGGAGTTTTGGCTAAAGTCTGACTTAGAGCAGATTCCCTGGGTCTGCAGATCCATCTGTCTGAGTACGTAATTGAGAGTGACACACTTGGCAATAGGACTAATCCCATATGGGCCCTAGCCTGTGGAGTGAAAGCTATCCCGGGGGGATAAGGCCAAGTAGAAGCCTTCGAAATGGTGCCCTGCCAAACTGCTCACTCCCAGCAAGACAGTAAATCAAAACCAATATTGCATTCTGGGGATGGGAGTGGAGAGAGGTAGAGATTAGTGCTGTCACTAAAGTGTGCAGCGAAGTGGGTGGTCACTATCACATCTCTGTTTAATTTACCAATCTGAAGGCAGGAAATGACACTACTTCAAACTCAGCCAAGTAGCAGCCATGATTGCAGCTGCTAGGCCAGCCACATTTTCCTTGCTGATAAGACCTCAGGTACTTGGTATGAGTGGTTGATTTAGCAAATGACTTGTTTTCCATTCCAATTAGAAAAGATGGTCAGAAACAGCATTCATGTGGAAGGGACAACATTTATTTGTAGTTTTCCCCCAGGGACAGGTTAATTCTCCTTCCCTCTGTTATCTGTAGTTCATATATAGATTGGGACCATCTGAACATCCCAGAGAACATCACTCTGATTCATTGCATCAGTGTGATCACTGTGCTGATCAGGCAGAATGAGCAAGATATGGCTAGGATGCTGGAAGCCTTGGGAGGAGACATTCACACCAGAGGATGGGGAGCAAACTCTATGAAGACTCACAAATCTGCCACTTGAGTAAGGTTTATAAGGATTCAGTAATCAGGGGCAATTTGGGACAACCTCTGCAAAGTAAAACACAAAGTGATGTATCTTGCACCTCATACTATAAAAAAGGGAACACAGTGGGTCTCTTTATGTACTAGAGGCACATAGTCCATATCTACGAATCTTACTGTAGCCCACACGCTAGGATTTATGGAAGGCTTTATTTATGGGAGAGACCCAGAGCTCGAAATGACTCTACAGCAAGTACAGGTTGTGGTGTGAGCAACACTCTTACTTTACCATACCACCCAGCAGAGCCTATAGTGTTGGAGGTAGGAAAAGATACAGTGTAGGATGTATAGTAAGTCCCAATGGGAGAAATACAACATACTCGCTGGGACTTCTAGAGTAAGGCCATGTCATCTGCAGCAGGGAGTTGTACATCTTTTGAGAAACAGTTCCTGGTGTGTTACTAGCACCTGGTAGAGATGCAGCCCTTGGCCATGGGGCACTAAGTGAGCATGCATTTAAAACTGCCTATTCTAGGAACGCCTGGGTGGCTCAGTTGGTTGGGCGGCTGCCTTTGGCTCAGGTCATGATCCTAGTGTCCTGGGATCGAGTCCCACATCGGGCTCCTTGCTCGGCGGGGAGCCTGCTTCTCTCTCTGTCTCTGCCTGTGCTCACTCTCTCTTTCTGACGAATAAATAAATAAAAAAAAATCTTAAAAAAAAAAAACCTGCCTATTCTAAGCTGGATTCTTTTGGATGCATCAAGTCATACAATTGAACAGACCCAAGAGCAGTGGTACATCTGAGATGAAGCCTGAGCAGGATCAGAGGGTGTAAGTAAATGGCATGAGTAGGTATCCCAGACCTTGTGTCATCTACCATACACATAACAGGTACCGTCATTCTCTGTAAGGTCTCAGCCAGGGGGAGGAAAAGCCGAACTGAATCAGTTGGTTCAGTATATGGGTGCAAGACAAAAATGGTCAGTGGCTCATAAACTTCTCAGTGGGTAGAGCTTCAAGGATTCCAAGCTTATTTACTTTGTGTGGAAGGAGAGGTGACTGCTTGAGATGCGAATATATACACTTTCCTGTGCAATGACTCTGAAAGGGAAAGGACTGGAACACTGAAGACCAAGAGGTCAGAAGCAGAAGCATGTAAATGAATCTATGAGAGCAGGCATGAAGTATGAAGATTTTGTGTTACAAATTAATGCCCACTCAAAAGTATTCACCATTGAAGAGGCACTAAAAAAAAAAAGTAGACAAAACAGATTTGGCTAGTTGGTGGCAGCCAGTCTTTGCCATCAACCATCCCAGGACTGACATGATAGACAAATGAAAAGTAACAGAGACAGGGTGCCTGGGTGGCTCAGTTGGTTAGGGGACAGCCTTTGGCTCAGGTCATGATCCTGGAGTCCCGGGATTGAGTTCTGCATTGGGCTTCCTGTTCAGGGGGTAGTCTGCTTCTCCCTCTAACCCTCCTCCCCTCTCATGCTCTTTCTCTCTCTCTCAAATTAATAAATAAAATCTTTTTAAAAAATTTAAAAAAGGGGCGCCTGGGTGGCTCAGTGGGTTAGGGCCTCTGCCTTCGGCTCGGGTCGTGATCCCAGGGTCCTGGGATCGAGTCCCGCGTCGGGCTCTCTCCTCAGCGGGGAGCCTGTTTCTCCCTCTCTCTCTGCCTGCCTCTCTGCCTACTTGTGATCTCTCTCTGTGTGTCAAATGAATAAATAAAATCTTAAAAAAAAATTTAAAAAAAAGAAAAGTAATAGAGACAGAAGCTATGGTGTATCCAACAGTATGGGCTTCCACTTACCAAAGCTAATCTAGTTCCTGCTGCTTCTAAATGTTCAGTGTACCAACAATGGAGACAGTCTCCAATATGGCGCTATTCCTAGAAGAGTCCAACCAGCCATTTGGCAAGTTGACTATAGTAGGCCCCCTCCATCCAGTTTGTCTGCACAGGAATAGATAACTATTCTGGATGTAGATTTGTCTCTCATGCCTACAGAGCCTCAGTTAGCACCACTATCTGGAAACTTACAGCATGCCTCATCCATAGACGTAAAATCCCACACACTTGATCAGGGAACTCACTTTGCAGAGAAGGAGGTGCAGAAATCACCCCTTGGATATAAATTGCACTGATTGTATTACATGCTGCAATATTTAGAATCAGCTAACCTGATAGTCATGCCACCCCTAAAACACCAGCTTCTAGGCAATTCTCTGCAGGGATGGGGTGCCGGCCTCCAGGGTGCCGTGTATATACCAAATCAAAGACCTCCAGATGATATTATGTCACTTACAGGAAGAATGCATGAGTCTAAGAACAAAGGGGTGAAAGCCAAAGTGGATCCACTTAATATGACTCCCAGTGATCCTTTGGGGGAACTTTGTGCTTCCCCTCTTCACAACTTTGGAATCTATAGGGTTAGAGGTTCAGGTCCCCCAAGGGAGCACATTCTTACTAGGGGACATGACAACAGTACCACTTAACTAGAATCTGTGAATGGTGTGTATGCACTTTAGACTCCTGTGTCCAGGGGCCAAGAGCGAGAAGAGTCACCATCATTCTGGCTGGGGTCAATGATCCTGAGCAGCAGGAGTAAAGGATGCTGTTACCCAAGGGGGTAGGCAGGAGGGAGGAATGTGCACAACTGGGTGATCCACTTGGTACCTCTGGGGCTTATTTTGCCCCATTGTAACAGTGAATGGACATACTCAGCAGCCCCCGCCTGAGAAGGGTGTGATTCCAAGGTCTTGGGCCCCCTTCAAAACGAGGGTTTGAGTTCCCCACCAGGTAGGCAAGCCATCAGCACCTGCAGAAGAGATGTCATCGGCTGTGGAGACTGTAGGGTGGAGAGTGGAGCTGAGAGAGAAGATAAATGCCAGCTCTGGCCTCAAGGAGAACGGCCACAGCAGGGACTGTGATTCGTCTCACTACCCACCTAGTTTCCCCTAGAGAGCCACGGTAGAACTGCATCCTGAAACGGATGGAGGAGTTTGAGGCAGTCAGTATAGACTGTTTCTCTCCGTTTGAGGCAGTCAGTACAGACTGTGGTGAAAGCCGTGTGGGTTCCCTGCTTCCAGCTCCCTTCAGGAGAGAATCTCCTATGAGAGTAGTCAGCCGACAGCTCCCACCACCACACCGGTGCAATTACTGCATCATGCCCATGGGGAAGGCCACGATCTCCTCAGTCTCCTGGTGAGTGACCCCAGCCATGTGCTACAGCTGAGCCACCCTTGCCCATCCTGGGACACTCCTGATGGTCAGTCATTGACCTAGAGTTTCCCATCTTCCTGGCTCGGACTTTCTTCAAGCTATGCTGTGGTCTGAGGCACTTCTACCCCACCCTCCTTCCTTCGCTTTCCTCCTTCCACAGTTGTCAGACCTGCATGGCGATCTCAAGGCTTTCCTGGCCTACTCTTCCTTCTTCTCTCTTCTATTCCTTTTTTTAAAAAAAGAGATTTATTTACTTATTTTAGGAAAAGAGAGAGAGCAGAAGGGAGGAGCAGAAGGACAAGGGGAGAGAGTCCCAAGCAGACTCCAACTAGGCACGACCCTGAGATCGACAGCCTGAGCTGAAACCAAGAGTCGGTCGACACTCAACCAACTGAGCCACCCAGGCGCCCCTGTCCTTTATTCTTTATGGCATATCCCCCAATCTGTTTCTTGCTCATCTAATTCCATCTTGGTGTCTGCTTCCTGGTGGATCCGAACTGACCCACAAGTCATTCTTGCTAGTTATTTTCCAAGTAATCACCTGTTTTCTCAATTTTTTTTGTTTGTTTCTTGATGAAAAGTTTGAATACTGAAGATTAAACAGACACCTACCTTATAACACAGGTATGTCTGCCGGCCAATTTCCTCTAACTTCACTCTGCAGAGGAGTCACAGAACATGTTAGTGTCATCTAGAACTTAGAGGTTCATTTTGTCTGTTTGCTGAAGGACAAGTTCACTTTCAGTGTTTTCCTGGATTTACTTTCATGGCTCCCTCCTTTCTCTCTCCCATTGGATGCCAGTGGTAGGGATCTTGTTTGTTTCCTTTAGATCATCGAACTACAAATTCAAATGGCATGGCATTTTGAGAACACTAGAAATTCCTGATTTCAGTGAGGCCCTTTTGAGTTCAGATGGATTTGTGATAACGGAAAGAAAGAGCAGTCTTGTTCCCAGACCAGCTACCCACTGCTGCTCCAAGCTGTGGGTTAATGAAACTGGCACAGGAATAAACTTGGTTGGGATTTTCTTTGGTGGGACTTTGTGATCACCAAGAGGATTCCTTTGCAAGTAAATAAGTCCAGGTGGGAAGATGCCTATGTGTGGGGTTCTTATTTCCTCTCCCCCCAAAATAGCCCCCAACGGTAGTGGTGAAATAGAAAAGATTGTCTAAGGGTAAAAATCTGGCCTTGGCACAAAGGTTTTTGGTGATATTAGGTAAAATGGTCTGGTCTCTTTCATACCAACAGTTTGCTTTGAAGGCTGTAAAGTTTGGCCTCCAAAATTATTTGGTCAAGCTGTCCAGAAAGTCAAAGGGAGGATTCATTAGCAAAAAGGAAATTAACCACCAGACTGTCTGTCCTTTGAGCCAAACAGACTTATTTCTTGGCAGTCTCTTTGTGGGGTGTCCAAACACTAACACAAAAATGTTCTGAAAGCCCTGCGATGTCTTCTGGTGAGTGTTGACAGGAGCTTATGTGGAGGAATGACTGTAACTGTTGCTCCTGACTTGTCGGGTAATTCATCCAAAGGGTCCCCCTCTCTTGGTGACAAATTTTGTTCTAAGAATGGAATCCATTCACTTCTAACTTAAGACCTTATCTTTTTTTTTTTTTAAAGATTTTATTTATTTGACAGACAGAGATCACAAGTAGACAGAGAGGCAGGCAGAGAGAGAGAGAAGCAGGCTCCTTGCTGAGCAGAGAGCCCGATGTGGGGCTCGATCCCAGGGCTTTGGGATCATGACCTGAGCCGAAGGCAGAGGCTTTAACCCACTGAGCCACCCAGGTGCCCCAAGACCTTATCTTCTGATGAGACATAATGAAGCATCAGTTCTGGGACACTTAATATACCTGTCCCCAGGACAGACAGAAGAGATAGATTTCTCCCTTAAGAATGTGTTTCGGGACGCCTGGGCGGCTCAGTTGGTTGGGCGGCTGCCTTCGGCTCAGGTCATGATCCCAGCGTCCTGGGATCGAGTCCCACATCGGGCTCCTTGCTTGGCAGGGAGCCTGCTTCTCCCTCTGCCTCTGCCTGCCACTGTCTGCCTGTGCTCTCTCTCTCTCTGACAAATAAATAAATTAAAAAAAAATGTGTTTCAATCAAAATCACAACTTAGTCCTTTTTCATTGAAAGGTCTACGTTGCCGTATTTGATTAGTTAAGGCAGTCTTGTAATAATTACAAGAGAAGTGGAAGACTAAAATTCTAGAGGTTTTTTTCCTTGCAGGCCATTAACCAGTTTTATTTTTTATTTTTATATATATTTTTTAAATAATGTATTTGTTTATTTGATAGAGAAAGATCACAAGTAGGCAGAAGAGGCAGGCAGAGAGAGAGAAAGAGGAGGAAGCAGGCTCCCCCTGAGCAGAGAGCCCGATGCGGGACTCAATTCCAGGACCCTGAGATCATGACCTGAGCTGAAGGCAGAGCCTTAATCCACTGAGCCACCCAGACGCCCCCAGTTTTATTTTTATATTATATTTATTTTTATATATTGTATTTTATTTTAGCCAAAGTCTAAATTATTATGACCTCCAGTATTGAACTCCCGGCTCTACAGCCTATATGAGGGAACAGCCTCGATTGACGCTTTCAGAGAAAGTAGTTAGGGATTTTTTTTTTTTTTTTTGGTAAAGTGGTAGCTAAATCTCAGGGATCGTCTCATTCACTTTTCCTTCGGCATTTTATCAAGGTGTTTTAAGTAAAACTCTCCTCAGATATCTGCAGATTATTTTCCCTTCTGTGAAATACACAATTTTGACAGGTGGGAGGAAATAAAGAGAATGAGAATGAATGTCTCTGCTCAAAAAGTGGGAGATGATGATTTAGTAGAATTACAATGCGCAGCCTCTAGGTTAGTAGGTAGCCCTAAATCTGTTTAGCTGTCAAGAGCATCACGTAGTTCCTCCAACAATTTTGTTGTGATTCATTTCTAAAAGGCAAACAGCTGAAAGACTTGTGCTCATGTTAAGAAACACCAAGCATATGAACTCAGGCAGTTATTCCATCTCTGGGGTTCTTTGCCTGGACCTTCTTTTCCGGTGGCTTCCTGTCTTCCCTTTAGGGTTATGCTCCTTGCACTTATTCTTGCCCTTGCTCTTCCTCTGCCCCATCAAAAGTGATTGGTCCAAAGATGGACACCTGATTCAAATTAAACCAATCAAAGATCTTTCCTTGGGGATTTAGACCATCGGCAAAAGTCCATTTCTCTCTCTCTTTTTAAAGATTTTATTTATTTATTTGACAGACAAGTAGGCAGAGAGGCAGGCAGAGACAGAGAGAAGGAAGCAGGCTCCCTGCCGAGCAGAGAGCCCCATTTGGGGCTCTATCCCAGGACCCTGGGATCATGACCTGAGCCGAAGGCAGAGGCTTTAACCCACTGGGCCATCCAGGCACCCCAAAAGTCCATTTCTCTTAAGAGGAACTGCTTGCAGGGGCTCCTGGGTGGTGCAGTCCATTAATGTCTGCCTTCTGCTTAGGTCCTGATCCCAGAATCCTGGGATCAAGCCCCTCACTGGGCTCCCTGCTCAGCAGGGAGCCTGCTTATCCCTCTCCTCCCCCTCCCCACTTGTGACAGCTCTCTCTTACTCTCTTTCTCTCTGAAATAAACAATACAATCTTTTAAAAAAAGAAAGGGGGGGGGCGCCTGGGTGGCTCAGTGGGTTAAAGCCTCTGCTTTCCGCTCAGGTCATGATCCCAGGGTCCTGGGATCGAGCCCCACATCGGGCTTTCTGCTCCTCAGAGAGCCTGCTTCCTTCTCTCTCTCCCTGCCTGCCTCTCTTGCCTACTTGTAATCTCTGTCTGTCAAATAAATAAATAAGGGGCACCTGGGTTGCTCAAGAGATTAAGCCTCTGCCTTCGGCTCAGGTCATGATCTCAGGGGCCTGGGATCAAGCCCTGCATCGGGGGGTCTCTGCTCAGCGGGGAGCCTGCTTCCCCCCTCTCTCTGCCTGCCTCTCTGCCTACTTGTGATCTCTCTGTCTGTCAAATAAATAAATAAAATCTTTAAAAATAAATAAATAAATAAATAAAATCTTAAAAAAAAAAAAAAAGAGAATGCTGATATAGAAAATGTGAATTTCCCCAGCCAGGTAGTCCTGAAGTCACAGGAAATGCTTTGACCCTTTAAGATCCTCCTCTTGCGGCTACTGTAGAACACATCTACCCACTTTCTGTGTTCTTCTCCCACACCAGTCCTCGAAGGATCTAGAAACTCAACTTGAGGACAAGGACACACCCAAGGATGGCTGTCGTTACTAGCCATCATTTGTAATATTTTTTTTTCTATAACAAAACACATTCAGACTTTCAAATGACCAATTTATAAAGTAACTCTAGAAATAAAACCCTTAAGAAAAAGTCGGGACTGCCTGCCCATATTAATTAGTAGCAAGGATTCACGTGACAAAAGGGCTCTTTAATACATGCAAGGACTCCATTAATTGGGGTTTGACTGCATTTTAAGTATCCTCCAACACATCTGAGTTTTCATTTATTCAACGAGAGGGAGGAGACAACTAGAATTAAGTTTTAGGAGGCTCTGTGCACTGAATGGCCATTAGATGACAAAGCAATTGTGAAAGGATGTTAGAGGGATAGGTCAATGGAGGAAAAAGAACTAGAAATATCCTCTCTCTCTCTTTCCCTTTTTGAGGGACAGAATTCTGTAATCTCACAAAGGAGGAAGCAATTAAGACTCTGATTTGGTTAAGAAGTTATGAGAGAAATAGGGGCACCTGGGTGGTTCTGGCTCAGGTCATGATCTCAGGGTCATGAGATCCAGCCCCACATTGGGATCAGCAGGGAGTCTGCTTGAGAGTCTCTCTCTCTCCCTCTTCCTCTGCCCCTGCACTGCCCTCTAAAATAAATTAATAAATAAATATTTTAAAATGTAAGTTATGAGATGGGGCGCCTGGGTGGCTCAGATGGTTAAGCATCTGCCTTCAACTCAGGTCATGATCTCAGGGTCCTGGGACAGAGCCCCACATTGGGCTCCCTGCTCAGTGAGGAGTTTGCTTCTCCCTCTCTCCCTGCTTGTGTTCCCTCTCTCTCATAAATAAAATCTTTAAAAAAAATAAGTTATGAGAGAAATGTAATATGAAAACATAGATGCACTACAGGGTTTGTGTTCTGGCTCTCTTCTTACAAGTTGATGACCTTTGGCAAGGCACAAAGTTTCCTGAACCTTTGTTTTCTTCTGTATAATATGATACCTAGTAAGGCTTGTCTGCCAATTCTCAAAGTTACTGTAAGATTCATGTATAATTGTACAGGTGAAATTGTTTTATAGTCTGTAAGACATATAAATATTATTTGCTATTACCATGATAAATGAAGTACTAACAACTTATAATTATTATGACTACATGGAAATGTCTATGGTCAGATGGTCCCATTAAGCCTCATGTGGCAGAAATTACATGAGAATAAATTCACTCTTTAAGATTGTCTGTAAATATGTATTTTTTAAGAAAACTTTTCTCATTTTTAAATGTGACTTGAAGTCATGTCCATCAGGTTGGTGCTTCTGGGGAGCAGAATTTGAGTCCTGGGCCCTCTCTCTATTCGGCATTGGTTTGACTGCTCCTCCCCTCCTCTTGGCTCCAAAAGGGATTGACCTCTTCTGATCAGGCATGAAAGGTGGCTTCACTTGAGTCTGGACAATGCTGAGACAGAGGGATAAGAGTAGAGCTTGTATATCCTGGGCTCCTGTCAGTGTGACAAATAAGACAGAAGAAGGGCAGTGGCTTGAACAGCTGGTGTAACCAGATCTGGGACTTATTTGGGTAGAGGGAGGAGTTCAATGACATCGTCAACCATTGACTGTCCTATCATGTGGCAGACTCTTCCAAGTTTAGCTTGATAGATCACTTCTGGTGTTGCATGCAGTGGGCACTCAAACAATATATATATTTCTTGAACATATAAATAAAGCTGAGAACCTTAAAATTTACCTCCTAACACTGCTAATTAGTTCTCCCATCATACCCCAAATGGAATTAATAAAATGGTTTGGGCTTCTGAGAATGATGATTCAATTTCTCTACCATGGAATACATTTATAGATTTACACAGATCTACGTACACAGAAAGAAACATTTATCTTTTTTATTTTTTAGCATTTAGGTATTATTTTTAGCTTCTTTTCATTCATTTGTTCCCATATTTTTGAACAAAGTTGTAATTATAGTGTTCATAGATACTTGTTTCCAGATATATTTCTTCAAAAATAATAAAATTATCTTTTTCACATTGGTACATAATCTTCAGAAGCTCTATTTCATATTTTAAAAAGGACTGTAAGAAGAGAAATGAGGGGGGCACCTGGGTGGCTCAGTGGGTTAAAGCCTCTGCCTTTGGCGCACGTCAGGATCTCAGGGTCCTGGGATAGAGCTCCATATTGGGCTCCCTGCTCCACGAGAAGCCTGCTTCTCCCTCTGCCTGCCACTCCGCCTTTGTACTCTCTCTCTCTGTGTTAAATAAATAAATGAAATCTTTAAAAAAATAAAAATGATGTTTTAGATGGTTTGGTCAAAATAATTTCATATATTATCATTATGAAAGTGAGTATTCTCTTGGTAAGTTTATACATATCATAAACTTAGAAAATAAAAAAATAAAAATAAAACAAGATTTTATTTATTTATTTTAGAAAGAGAGAGAGCACACATGAGTGGAGGGAGGGGCAAAAGGAGAATGAGAGGGAGAGAATCTTAAGCAGACTCTACACTGACTGAAGAGCTCAAGGCAGGGCTTGGTCTCAGGACTCTTAAGATGATGACCTGAGCTGAAACCAAGAGTCAGACGCTTAACCCACTGAGCCACCCAGGCACCCCCAGAAGTACTATTACAGATAGCTACTAAAAACTTACTTGGATATTAAGCTTTCATAAATATCTCGTTAAATATTTAGGATTCTTCTAGTTAATATTATCCTGCGATTGGCAATATAACTTTGCAATATAGCTTGATAGCTAATCTCTATTTTTCTAAGAAAATATGTATTAATTAACATATTTTTTCCATTTAAAAATATCTTTCCCAGTACAAAAAAGTTTAAAAAAAAGCAAAAATACTAGAGGATAAACTACTTGCACACAGTACCCAAGTAAAGACTAAACCTCAGAAATCCTCCTTTCCTCTAGTCCAATTGCGGTGCTGAAGCAAGAGATAACATGAGTCAGAACACAGTCCTATCCACCACCATCACCAAAATTATCTTCCTTATGATCTTGCCAGTGATGCATTTATTAGGAACACCAAAGTGAAGCCTGGAAATGAGACCTATACCTGCAAAGGGTAAGTGCAAAAATGTGTGGCAGGACCAACTCATTTTGACTTAAGTATTTGTAAATTTGCTGTACGCTGGACATTGTGCTAGACCTCCGGGATGCAGTAAATTATGAATACACAAGTGTCACATTTGATTTGTCAAGGAAGTGGTCAACTCTGATCCTCTTAGAGAAATAAAGATTAATCTTATGCAACAGTTTTCTGGACTCTTTTTTATTCTGTTATTCAAATCCTTATCTATTCAAGGTCCTTGTCTGCTTAGTTCCTCTTCGGTTGCTAATGGTGACCCTGCTCTGGGAATTTTCTCTATACTGGTTCAGCAAGCCCAGGCAGGTTCTGCCTCAAGGGCTTCTGGGCTGGAGTCCTCTAACAACTTAACCACCCCACCAAGTTTCTGACCATTCGCCTTAGGTGGAATCAGTCACCCACACCAAGTCAACAATCCAGAGGGGCAGGGCTGAGGAAAGCAGCTTGTGGCTTTCCTGAGACAAATATGGCAGATGACAAAGTCAAGACAACAGCCATTGGGCTGGGCGACCACCAGTGCCGAACCTGGTGGTGTGGAGAACACCTTATTACATGTGGGGACAAACAGGAAGAAAACGAAGCCCTCTTAGACCTGTCCTCAGAGCGCTTTCAATTCTCTTCAGGAGCTTATTCCATATGAAGTGCCAAAACTGTAACAAATGGTGAGAGGCTACCTTCCAAACTGTTAGGAGTACACCAGTGGGTGCTAAAAGAAGAATGGGCTAAATCATGTAAAGGGCCAGCATGCCCTCAATAAGGAATTATGGGCTTCAAAGGAGCAAGTCCATAAAGAAATGTAGGATTCTTCCAGCCCTGGCAGCTATAGTTGAGGAGGTAAGAGATAACTGAGGTAAAAGACTCTAAGACAACGTTATATATGATTATGTGTCAAAGAAACAGAAGAAAACAAAGGAAAAGGCAAGAATAATATGAATTTAGGGGAGAAAGACTAATGGAGGCTTGACAATAGAATATGGAGGGCAATTTTGAGCAGGGTTCAAATAGAGATATATGTAGCAAAGAAGCAGGCTAAATATGCTTGGGTCAGAGCCTGGAGGGAGTGGAGGAAGACACATTTGTGGAAGAATCAAGGTCAGAAAGCAATGAAGATGGAAGTTTGGTCCAAGTCCTTGGGTGCTAGATTGATAGCTCTGACCTTTATTCGTGTGGGCAGCTGTTAAAGCCTTGTGAGCCAGGGAATGACATCATGAAAATAGGAGGCCAGAAAGGAGAGACTAGAGGCAGAGAAACCAGGTAGGAGGTCACTGCAAGCATTTTGAGATAAGGTCTTGTTGGGGGAGCTGGAAAGGAAGGATGGTTTTGAGGGACACAGGATAAAGAGTCACTTGCTATTGGTTGGAGGCAGACAGAGAGGGAGGAGGGATAGATGGCTCAGGGGAGTTTTCAGTAGGAAGTGTGTTGAGGGAAAGATTAGGAAGCAGGAATCAACCTCTAGTGGAAAGTCTTTGTAATTGGAGAGAAAAATTTGCTAAATCTCAACTGATTATCTTATGAAAACTGTGGAGTTTCTCTCTGAGATAGGCATGCAGGGGGGGAGCACACTGATTTAAAATGACAATACCAGGGGCGCCTGGGTGGCTCAGTGGGTTAAAGCCTCTGCCTTCGGCTCAGGTCATGATCCAGGGTCCTGGGATGGAGCTCAGCATAGGGCTCTCTGCTCAGCGGGGAGCCTGCTTCCTCCTCTCTCTCTCTGCCTGCCTCTGCCTACTTGTGATCTCTGTCTGTCAAATAAATAAATAAAATCTTTAAAAAAAAATTAAAAATAAAAAAAAAATAAAATGACAATACCAGGGAGCAAATGGTGACTCCCACAGGATGGAAGAATAGAAGAAGCACTCTGATCAAGGATAAATCCTGGGCTGAATCTGAGGGTCTTTTCATGAATTCACCGCATGTACTTGGACAAAATGCCAAGTTCACTGGGCCAGATTCCTTATCTGTAGAATGGGGGATATAAAATATACTATCTTCTTTGTGTCTCCCTGAGGCTTAAATCACAGTCATTTGAATGCTTTCGTATATACAATTTGTGTTAAGAACTTTATTTGCATTGGGGCGACTGGGTGGCTCAGTGGGTTAAAGCCTCTGCCTTTGGCTCAGGTCTTGATCCCAGGGTCCTGGGATCGAGTCCCACGTCGGGCTCTCTGGTCAGTGGCGAGCCTGCTTCCTCCTTTCTCTCTCTCTCTCCCTGCCTCTCTGCCTACTTGAGATCTCTGTCAAATAAATAAATAAAATATTAAAAAAAAAGAACTTTATTTGCATTTTCTTTTTTAATCCTTAGAATGCTCATTCTTCATTTTAAAAAATTCCAAAATTCAGCGGCTTAAACCAATAGCCATTGTATTCGCTCACAGTTCTGCAACCTGGGCTAGGCTAGGCTCTACGGTTCTTTTGTTCATCTTGCAGTCAGCTGGTGGGCCTCTAGGGGCTGGGCTCAGCTCAAATGTGGGGTAGCTGGACTTCTCCCTCTCTCCACATATCTCAGGGCCTCTCCCCCTCCATGTGGTTTCTCCAGTGGGGTAGTTGGACTTATCTAGGGACTTAGGTGTCCCAAAAATACAAAAATAGAAACTTCCACCCCCTTCTTAGGGGTTAAGGTGGGGTTGGGGGAGTTAGCACATATTCAATGCTGTATTTTTCTGGTTAAGGAAAGCCATTGGCCTAGTCCAGATTTAAGTGGGAAGGGACTCCATAAGGGTGTGACTAACAGGAGGGTGGTCTGCTGCAAAGCAGCAACGTCATAGACTGCCACAATATTATCTTCAACTTGTAAACAAATAATCTGGGATTAGGGAAGCTAAGTTACTTGCCCAATATAAAGAGTAGAGCTAGGCACTCCAAAACTTGTGTTCTATCATGGGTCAGCGGATAAAATTGGTAGTGTTTTAACGTAGAACCCTGTGAAGTGGGTACTGTTACTGTACCTGATTTACAAAGGAGGAACCCAGCAATAGAGAGCTCAAGTATTTTGCTCCAGGGAATATACATTTAGTCGCTATACTGGGCTGCCCCGCATGGGTAGTACCTGACACAAGGCACCTGTATGTGATATCATTCGAAGCTGTTGTTTGAAGGACGGAGCAAATGTCTTCAACCATCCACCATCACATCATATTGGCTCTCTGGGAACTGGGGGTTTTCCCTTTGGGTTGGGTTATCCTGTGATCTGGGCAATTTCCTTTTCAGGCATCAACTTCTCTGTCTTCCACTATTTCTTGAAGCTTGGCAAGGAATGAAGGTAGCGTCCTTGCCCATCCAATCCCAGCCGTGATTCTCACTGGCTGATTCTCATGGCTCCCTCAGCATTTTCTTCTCTGGTAGCTGGCCAAGTACTCCTTACAAAAGCAGGCCCTTCCTTCTTGGGTGAGGACCTTCCTGGAGTAGGGCTGGACTCAAGTTTCCATCCTTTAATCATCAAGTTAGTCTTGCAGCTTCTGATTAGTAACCATTTTGGTCCCTGTCACTTCCTCTAGTTCCATAGCTAGTTTCCCCACTGTCATAACTGTGGTGGCTTCTGACGATAGCTTGCTGATATTATTTCCAGTGGAGTGACGTGTCGCTTCCCCCTTCCTTCTGCTGGTCCTATGGGCAGAGGGTTTTGCTGCATGGGAAATCTGGGGTTCCAGAGGCTCTGGAAAGGAGCTTATGCTCTGCTTATCTTTGCAGGTGACCCATGTGACTGTCTTTCTCTGAGGCAGCCTTGATTTTTTCCACTCTCTGGAGAGTCTGGAATCAGAGCACACCTCAAGTACAGATACTGGGGTGACAGGTGCCTCATATCGGTGGGCTCTGTTCTGTTGTGGGCAGTGACAAGGAGTGGCCATTCAGGAAGTGGCCCCAAAATACTCCCTGGCCTTCTCCAAGGCAAAATTATGGGGTGGTCTTGTCTTTTCTGTAAACTTTTCTCCTTCAAAACAACTCCAGATTTAGACTTTATTTCATCCTTATAAAAATAGTGAGGTGCAATACTTGCACTTAATACGATTTTATTTAAGGAAGAGGATAGATGGGTTGTTCAAAGTGTTTTATAAATCTTTCTCAATTTAGGTAGGATGAGGTCCTGATAAATCCATGGTAAACTGAAAATACCTTACGTTGAAAATGCATTTAATACCGAACATCATAGTTTAGCCTAGCCTATCCGAAATGTGCTCAGAACACTTACATTAACCTACAGTTGGGCAAAATCATCTAACAGAAAGCCTATTTTACAACAACGTGTTGAATATTTCAAGTAATTTATTGACTACGGTGCTGAAAGTGAAAGACAATTGTTATATGGTTACAGAATGGCTGTAAGTGTAAGTTGTTTACCCTTCTGGTGGGAGGGCTGCCCAGCATCAAGAGTATGGCACTGCATACCACTAGCCTGGGGAAAGGTCAAAATTCAAAATTCCAAGTAAAGTTTGAATGTACATCCCTTTTGCACCATCCTAAAGTGGAAAAATCGTTAAGTTCAACCACTGTTAAGTCCAGACTGATTGTTGCCTCATTTAACTTATTTCATAAACTTCTGTTTGACTCAAATGGCATGGGGTAGGGGCTTTGTGAAACGTGACTTACCTTCCAGCCGCTTTCCCTTTCCCCCCAGTTAGAGAGGGGACAAGGGAGGGAGGAACTGAACTGCTCCGAAGGCCAAGGCCGCCTCCCACTTCCCCGCAGCGTCTTGCCAAGCTAGATCTAGGGACTGGGGGTCTCCACCCCTCTCCTAGATCCAGCCGGTGGGAGGGTGGGTGGTTTTTTTTCCGGGTCACTGGCGCACCCTCTCTATTCCCAGCCACCTGCTCGGGTTCCATCCCGGCTCCAGGATCTCTGGAGGGCGTCAGGGACATTCCAATCCTCCCACAACCCGCGCGGATGTCGCGGGGGAGGGGGGGCGCGATTGCTCTCCCTTTCCAGTACCCAGCTTTGACCAGGTTTCTTCTCAATTTCTAGTGACCCGAGTCACGCGAGGAGACTAAGCACTGATGAATGGTTTCAAGGTTGTTTGTTTACAACGCACCCACTGGCAAAGCCGCAGCTCGAGTGACAGTGGCACTTTCTGGGCACCGTCTGCGCTCTAGCAGACAACTGCAAGCCAAACAGCCAAGATGCCTCCTCGCCAGACCAAATATGGTCACAAGCGCTAAGCAGCCTCCCGTGGAAAGGCTGGCCTTGCCTCCCCGCGCCAGGGCGGACCTGAACCCGCCCTCAGGCAGAACCTCGGATCAGCGCTGCGCTCTGGGCGCTCCGGGGGCCTCGACGCCAAGCGCCCAAGGAGGGCGCGGCAGCCAGGACCGGCCCTCCCTCGGTCTGGGCCGCTCGCTCGCGTGCCCTCCGCCGCCCCCAGCCCTAGTTTCGGTCTACAAGCCCTTGATTCAACAGGCGCAGCCGCTTTCCCTTTGATCCCGCCCTAAGTCCGCGGTAAACTCGAAGGAATGCAGGTCCAGGGCTCCGCGGGAAAGGTCTGAGCGGCCGGGAAGAGTGGATGGGGGGCACCCGTCTCCTCTCACCCAGCGAAGTACCTATCACGCCCCGGGTCTTCTGGAGCCCGGGTTGGGGAGGAGGAGGACGAAGAGGAGGAGGAAGGGGAGGGACGAGAGGGGGCAGGCAGGCTCAGGACTAGAAGGTCATGCATAATTCAACAGCTCAACTCTCGGGCCCGCCTCTTTTCTGGGAGTGGGAGTTCGCTCCAAACTTTGTTTATGGGACAGTCCGGGAGCCGCGGCGGCCGCACAGTCTGCTTCTCCTCCGCCTCCTTCCCGCGGAGCGCGAACGCCTGAGGCCAATTCGGGGGATGTGAGAGCCGAAGCCCCTCGGCTGCCAGGCACCAAGTCGGGATTTGCCAGCCGGGCCCCGGCTACAAGCCCGCGAGCTCGGGTCGCACCCGAGCCACCGAGGCCGGACGACGAGTTCGGGCGGGACGGCGGCCGCCGCACGGCCAGACTCGGCTTCGCTGCGCGCCCAGGTAGAGCCCGCTGGAGCGCGCCCGCTCACCCCGTTCCACCCCTGGGCGCCCAGGCTCCTCGGGCTTCCGGAGTCGCGATGCCGTGGAGCTGGCTCGGGTTGAGACTTTGGGGGACTGCCTGCCCGGAAAGTTGCGACCTGTCCTTCGCCACCAACAGTTCGGCACCCTCCCGAGTGTAGTTACTCCCCCCTCCCCACCCCCGCCCTTCCTTCTCGTCCTCCTCCGGGCAACTTAACTTGCTTCGAGAAAGTTGCATAATTCTCCAGGCCGGGAGGGACCCCCTCCCCCATCCGGCTGGCCTTACCGCTGAGTGTCTGGGATCCTGAGGCGGACACCTATCACTCTCCTCTTTTTCTTTTGTTTCTCTGTCCCCCACCCCCTCCTCCGACTTTATTAAATAAAAGGCTGATCTGACCTCCTTTCTCTTCGCAGAAGATGAATCCGGCCTCGGTGCCCCCTCCGCTCCCGCCACCCGGGCAGCAAGTGATCCACGTCACGCAGGACCTAGACACGGACCTCGAAGCCCTCTTCAACTCGGTCATGAACCCCAAGCCCAGCTCGTGGCGGAAGAAGATCCTGCCGGAGTCGTTTTTCAAGGAGCCTGATTCTGGCTCGCACTCGCGCCAGTCGAGCACCGACTCGTCCGGCGGCCACCCCGGGCCCCGGCTGGCCAGCGGCGCCCAGCACGTCCGCTCACACTCGTCGCCCGCGTCCCTGCAGCTGGGCACCGGCGCGGGTGCCGCAGGCAGTCCAGCGCAGCAGCATGCGCACCTCCGCCAGCAGTCCTACGATGTGACCGACGAGCTGCCACTGCCCCCGGGCTGGGAGATGACCTTCACGGCCACTGGCCAGAGGTACTTCCTCAAGTAAGTTAGCCCGAAGTCAGGGGGGCACAGTCCTGGTGCCTAGGGTGCGCATGCTTGTTGGGGTGCGTGCATGCGCGCGCGCGTGCCTGTGTGTCCTTCCACGTTTCTTTCCGAAGGATCTGGGAAGCTGGAAGTAGGGAGTGCGTCTCTGAGTGTTGGAATGGTAAAGGATCAGAAGAGCCTCTGGTGAGGTTCTTCCAGGGTCGTGGAAGTCCCAAGAGATTGGGGACCTGGAAACACGTAGAGGTAGGAGGGGGAAAAAAAGTAGTTTTGGGGTGATTCTCATAAAACGCATAGCTGACTTTGTCCAGAATCTGGAATGGTGATACAGATTTCTGGGCACAAACCCTTACCCCCTTACCTGTCCACTCCAAGACAGATGCCCCAGAGCTTGGTCCATTGGGATGTGATACAGAGGTAAATTCTAGAACATTTTTTGAGCATGGGAAGGAGAGGGACTCTTGGTAGTGTAGGTGGTCTGCAGTCTCTCCATTCTTAGGAAAAGCAAGCTAGAAAAGTGAACACTGCCTGGTAGGCCTTGCTGCTCCCAGCTGAGTGATGTAATGACCACACAGCACAGTGATGTAATTAGCAACTCTGTGCTGAAGTAGTTGCGGGCTGGAAAATCAATTGTGTGGAAATTGGGTCAGGAGTTTTATTATGTGGCACTTAGTAACCTAAAATACCAATGGATCAGGAGCCTGTTTTGTTATGATTCTTCCCTTTCACATTGTTAGGGTTTTCTTGATGTGATGATTTTTACATTAGACTGTACAGGAAAATATATTCACAGACATAAAGATTGTTTCAGTTTTGGTACCCTAAGATAATTATGTTCTAGAGGAGAAACCAAGCTGGAACTTGAAATGGAACCAGTGAGGTCAAGGGGGGTCAGGCTGTTGATGGCTGATGGAGGTTGTGCCAGCTGGACCACTTGGTTCCAGATTGCCTGCACTGGGGGGCCGTTCACTGCCATGGAGAGAAACTCCTCTTCTTAGCACCTGCCTTAGACTTTATCTTAAATTTGAAATTGCTTTGATGCAGAGGCCTTAGTTTAAAACTTCTGCTGAGGGCGCCTGGGTGGCTCAGGTGGTTGAGCCACTGCCTTCGGCTCAGGTCATGATCCTGGAGTTCCAGGATCGAGTCCCTCATCGGGCTCCCAGCTCCTTGGGGAGTCTGCTTCTCCCTCTGACCTTCTCCTCTCTCATGCTCTCTCTCACTCATTCTCTCTCAAATAAATAAATAAAATTAAAAAACAACAACAACAAAAAAACTTCTGCTGAGACATTATGTGCTCTTTTAAAAACACAGTCAAGCCTTTCTTTGTCACTAATATTTGACTGCTGTCAGTTGGATCTCGCAGCAAATATGTATAATGGATGAGGTTTGCTGTAGCCAATTCTGCGACTCATACTGGTAACCAGTAATTCCTTCCCCATCCCAGTGCTGTTGAGATCTTGTGCAAGGAGGAGTTCTCGATTTTCTTTCTGGGGTTGTTCTTTTGCTGAGAAGCACTTGTCCTGAAAGAGACTTGATAGTCATTCTACAGCTGGCCTTCCCCCAGGCTTTGAGCGTTAGTGTGGACATGTACTCAGTACTTCGGCTTCTAAACGGCTGGTGGAATTCAAGTATGTGATGTAAACATGACATTTTTCTAAAAGTGATGATCCCGTTTCTGAAGGATGACATTAGTTTCTATGGTACATAAAAGCTACAAAATGATCTTTCTTGTATATTAAGTTTACTTAGGTAGATGTGGTTTTGAATATTTATTGTGACTGTTATAGAAATGGAGTTAGTAATAAATGCACATAGAAAATGGTCCAGTAATTTACAGTAATTTAGGGGGATCTTTTTTGGTCCCAAATGACTTTTAAACTGCGCTTAGGAATATAACACACACAAATATATGATATATGATCAGTATACCTGTGGTTATTAAAAATCTGAAATAAGAACTAGGCTTGCCTAATATCAGAGGAAAGCTAGGAGAAAAAGGACCTCTCCCCCAAAAGCAAAAAAAAAAAAAGACCTTTTATGCATAATGACTGAATGATTGAAACTAGGGCAAAAATGGATGTTAGCTTTGGGTTTAGAGAAAGTTGCTCAGATTCATGTGTCTCATCCCCCCAATTACAACCACTCTGCAGTCCAAAGCTGAGTACATCTTCATTCACTTTGGATAGTCAGTGAAGACCACAGCTGAAAAAACACAGGTAGTAGGCTAGTTTGAGTTGAAGCAGCCCTGGGAAACTTTCTGGCCAAGGAGCTAAGGCAGTTTAAGAAATAAAGTCATTGTGACTATTGTCATTCAAGACAAGCAATCTGCCAGGAGTTCTTGGAGTTTTTTGGGGGGCTTTGTTTAAAGTTGGAGTAAGTTAACCCACTTTTTTAAAAAAAGATTTTATTTATTTATTTGACAGAGAGAGAGACCACAAGTAGGCAGAGAGCCAGGCAGAGAGAGAGAGGAGGAAGCAGGCTCCCCACGGAGCAGAGAGTCTGATGCGGGGCTCCATCCCAGGACCCTGAGATCATGACCTGAGTCGAAGGCAGAGGTTTAACCCATTGACCCACCCAGGTGCCCCAAAGTTGGAGTAAGTTAAATGTGGTATGTCACACTTTGTTACACAGCCTCCAAAGGCAACATATTTTGATGGATTAAATAGAAGCTAGAAAAATGGTGGCAACTGACCCTCAATAAATCATAAAATCTATTTTCCTCCAGCATCTGCAAAGTGGGAATAGCAGTGGCATCCTATCGTTGATTCTGTCAGTCAAGGCTTTTATAAATGAGAAATTAAAAGGACTTTTTTTTTTTTTTTAAGATTTTTTATTTATTTACTTGTCAGAGAGAGAGAGAGAGAGCACACATAAGCAGGCAGAGGCAGAGAGAGAAGCAGGCTTCCTGTGGGGCAAGGAGCCCAATGTGGGACTCCATCCCAGGACCCTGGGATCATGGCCTGAGCCGAAGGCAGTGGCGAAGGCAGCTGCGAAGGCAGTGGCTCAACCGCCTGAGCCACCCAGGCATCCCTTAAAAGGACTTTAGATTGGACCAGGGTCAGGTTTGATCTTTTTGTTTTGTTTTGTTTTTTACTAGAAAACCCAAGGCCAGGGAAGGGTGACGGCATGACTTTGGGACAGGCATATGGTTATTTATTTATTTATTTATTTAATTTATTTGTCAGAGAGAGAGAGAGCGAGAGAGCGAGCACAGGCAGACAGAGTGACAGGCAGAGGCTAAGGGAGAAGCAGGATCCCTGCCGAGCAAGGAGCCTGATGTGGGACTTGATCCCAGGACGCTGGGATCATGACCTGAGCCGAAGGCAGCCGCTCAACCAACTGAGCCACCCAGGCGTCCCAGGCATGTGGTTATTTAATGGTAGAGTCTGAACTGGATCTCTAGTCTGTTGACTACTTAAGAGCGTTTCTCCATTTTCCTCACTCCTACCTTTAATCCTCCATGTCACTTCCCCAGCTGAACAGTGAGCTTTATGGGAAAAAACCTGTCCATTAAGAAGCTTTAAAAAGCTTTTTGTGATTTTCTTAGGTAAGATTCTTTCTAGGTATATGAT
Source organism: Mellivora capensis (assembly GCA_004024625.1). Lineage (NCBI taxonomy): Eukaryota > Metazoa > Chordata > Mammalia > Carnivora > Mustelidae > Mellivora > Mellivora capensis. The sequence continues at coordinate 29,150 of PISX010016343.1, forward strand.
GTAATGACTTTGTTACCTCTTAAAGGGGAGCTTTTCTGAGCAGTCACACCTTTCTTTGTGGTATTTCTTTAGGGTAGCATATACAAGTGGAGAGGTGGTGATGTTAAAACACATTGTCCCTGAAAATTACTGTGCTGTTCCTGCTGCCCTTCAGAGCTCATAAATCAGGCTGGGGGCATGTAGGTGTTTGGGCTCCTAGCCACCTGGCACACTGACTTTGACCACTGATCACATTAAAGATTAAAAAAAAAAATTCTGGTTACAAATGGGATACATGTTTATTACACATGAACCAGAAAACAGAATTATAACAAAGAACACAGTTTGGCTTCAGTAGGACTTTGTATTCTTACAGAAAAATTTTATTTGAGTAACATTGTATATAAGAAAAAATATTTTGTCCTCACTCTTCTTTTCTCTTCTTCTTCTTCTTCTTCTTCTTCTTCTTCTTCTTCTTCTTCTTCTTCTTCTTCTTCTTCTTTTTGGAAGATTTTATTTATTTGTTTGAAAAAGAGAGAGAGAAAACAGAGTAGGCAGAGGGGCAGAGGGAGAGGGAGAAGCAGACTCCTTGCTAAACAGGGAGCCTGATGCGGGAGTCGATGCTAGGACCCCGTAATCATGTCTGAGCCAAAGGCAGACGCTTAACTGACTGAACCATCCAGGTGCCCATTATCTCCACTCTTAAATATAATTTCAGTGATAACATTTGCTTGCCCCTCCCAATTTTTAGTAATAATTTTAGTGGTTTCCCTTTTCTGAAAAGTGTCATAGAAAATTATTTTTGTCAAAGTAATCTATGCACTTAGTAACAAATCCAGTAGTACAGAAGGACTTTTGTTGAAAAACAATGGTTTCCTTCACCTCCTCAAGGCTTACAGAGGGAGCCTTTTAGGTTTTATTTTAACTATTTCTGTATTTAATTCTTTTTTTTTTTTTTAAGATTTTATTTATTTGTCAGAGAGAGAGGGAGAGAGAGTGAGCGAGCATAGGCAGAGTGGCAGGCAGAGGCAGAGGGAGAAGCAGGCTCCCTGCTGAGCAAGGAGCCCGATGCGGGACTTGATCCCAGGACACTGGGATCATGACCTGAGCCGAAGGCAGCCGCTTAACCAACTGAGCCACCCAGGCGTCCCTGTATTTAATTCTTTGATTCTTACTTCCTTAACCCTAGTATGCTTTTATCACTATTTTTTGATTTATCAACTTTTAACTTATAGTTGAAAATGAGAGTGTAGCTCCTTGACCTGGTTTTTTTTTTTTTAATCTCCCCCAGTTTGGTATTTATATTATTTTTAGTTTGTCTGTTAGATCACCTTTGTTATTCTTTGTCAACTTTGACAGTATTTCTTAACTCCTCTTTTGTAATTCAAGGAGGTTTGGGGCTGTCCCTATAATTCTTGCTCTTTGTCCAAAGCCCGGAATCCATACCCAGCAAGTTTTGTGTTTTGCTTTTAACTTGACCTACTTATTCATAAATTATTATTAAATTTGAAAATCTAGAGACAACATTTATGTTATTACATTTCTATAACTATAATTTGTTGCTTTTTATATTAAGATTAAAGTTTAGACTTGTTACCTTCGGTTGGGTATCAGGACTCCTGGGCAATCAAAGGAGGATATATCTGGCACCAAAGTTGAATGGGTTCTTTCTGTCCATCAGACTCTTTCTTTGTTTGTTTTAAAGATTTTATTTTTTATTTTAGTGATAGAGAGAGAGCAAGTATGCAAGTGAGGGGGGGAGTGAAGCAGAGGGAGGGAGAGAGGATCTCAACCCAACTCAACACTGAGCACAGAGCCTGATGCGTCTCCATCCCAAGACCCTGAGATCAGGTCCAGAGCTGCCTGAGCCATCCAGGAACCCCTGAGACTCTTAACCAGTTGTTTAAATTTGTGTCACCTTTGAGTTTCTTCACAATTGGATCTTGACTCTCTGAAATATTTTTTCAAGTATTTCTTTTTTTTTTTAAATTTTTAAAATTTATTTGTCAGAGAGAGAGGGAGAGAGAGTGAGCGAGCACAGGCAGAGTGGCAGGCAGAAGCAGAGGGAGAAGCAGGCTCCCTGCTGAGCAAGGAGCCCGATGTGGGACTCGATCCCAGGATGCTGGGATCATGACCTGAGCCGAAGGCAGCCGCTTAACCAACTGAGCCACCCAGGTGTCCCTTTTTCAAGTATTTCTAATTGCTTTTTATTTGTTCATGTATTACTTGCCTCTCAAAATTTTTTAGGCTCTAACTTCCACCAGTTCTATTAAGTCTCATTTCCCTAAGCTTTTATGCCCAGATACCTTTATCTTTTTGTGCCATTCTGGATTCTGATTGTTCTCTAGGTGTCCAACAGAGTTGTCATCCTGGCATTTCTCTTTTCTCCTCTCCATGGCTGGAAGTAGCATTTCCTTTTCTCATATCTTCCTCTTTTTTGGTTTATGCCCTCATTTTGCTGGAGTACATGCTTGAGTAACTTTTTTTTTTAAAGATTTATTTATTTAAGAGAGGAAACAAGCAGGGGCGAGAGGCAGAGGGAGAGGGAGAAGCAGACTCCTCACTGGGCAGGAAGCCCTATATGGGACTTGATTCCAGGACCCTGGGATCATGACCTGAGTGGAAGGCAGATGCTTAACTGGCTGAGCCACCCAAGCACCCATGCTTGAGTAACTTAATAAGAATTGTTTGTGGGAGGTAAAATGTTCAGATACTTCTTAATTTCAAAATATTTATTTTAAAAGTTGTTTTAAATTTATTTTCTTAAAAAAAGAACTGACTGTTTTGTTTTGTTTTTTTTCCTGTTTACCTTTGGATGGCAATATAATGTAGTTGATTTCATGAAGGTCCTTTTGTCCTTAAAAAAAATTGCCAGCTGCCTCAGTTTCCTTGTCTGTAAAATACTTATTAATAAGAGTAATACCTATTTCAGGATTGCAGAATATTTTGAAAGACTAGATGCGATAACATATTTGAAGAGTCTGGCTCATAGCCGACTTTCAGTACAAGTTCATTCTTGCCTCCGGTTGCATCTCTGTCCACACACATATGCTCTCTACCTGGCCAAAATCAGATGCAGAAACCTTGGCAATAGGATAAAAGCTGGTTGTGACTCTTGGTTACAGTTATGGCTCTGAATGACAACCTGGATCTGGAATTGAAAGTCAGCTTTTTAAATGTAAAATAAAGACAATTTTCCTGTTAAAAAACCTGAATAGGCATGTCCACCGTGGGTGCCCTGTAACTTCAGCATCTTGGGCAGAGGAAAGGGCATCCCTTCTAAAGATGGTGTACTTTTTTTTTTTTTTTTTAAATCTGGCTCATAGCTACTGGTTGGGCCAATTTTACGTGTAGGGTGGAGGGGAGAGGGGTAGGGATCAAGAAGTGGAGAGAGAAGAGGAGGCAGGGGTAAGTGACATCTGTTGATGACCAGACAAGGCAGGGAGCTGAGTCAGTCCTTTCCAGAGAGACAACCCCAGAACCACCTGTGGAGCACACCCCTGACACGTGTGTGTGAACCTTTTTTTCTTTTTTCATAATCCTAGGCACTTTCATATACATATATATATATATATATATATATATTTTTTTTTTTTTTTTTAAATTTTAACCCTCACAGTGATCCTCTGAATAGGTACACACTATTAATCTCATACTGTTTTTGAGGAAACTGAGGCTCCCTGAAGTTGAGTAAGTGGCCCAGGGTCATGTATCAGGTGAGTGGCAGGGATGGGATTAGAATAATGTGATCCTAAAACCTGTACTCCTGCCCCTGCACCATGATGCCTCATGCCAATTACATGCCCATAATTAGGCCCTGTAATTAGGTCTCCTTGGTGACCAGATAACTCTGGAGTGGTGGATGGAGCATTGGAGTTTGCTTCTGAACTCCCTCTGGGTGGTCAAATGTGGAGCTCTTAGTGCTGGAGAGAGAGAAGTGATGAGAAAAACAAATAAACCAGAAATGGACGGTATATCCACAGTGCCTATTTACATTTTATTCTTATCAAGGTCTTCACCATTAATAAATGTGTATCATTTTATAGGGAGCACAGATGGGACAGGGAAGGCGGGTGACCTCATGGATGTCAGGATCAGGGACACTGAGGAGGGCTTGTGAAGAAGGTTACTTAAATAATGTTAGTAAAGTAGTTTCAAGGGAAAAAAAAGAGCTGGCTTGCTTCTCATTGCCTTTATCATTACAGAGATTGATGAGAAATAAATTGCTGTAGAGGTTTGAGGCAGTATGGAGGCTTGGTTTTTGTTTGTTGACTAGTTAGGACTTACAGGAATTACAGCCTTATATATCTTTCTCTTCCATCTTCAGTTGCGTATCTAACCACAGGAGAGGGTGATAGAAGTCAAAGAATCAACCAATCTCAGGGGCGTCTGGGTGGCTCAGTCAGTTAAGCATCTGCCTTCCTCTAGGGTCATGATCCCAGCATCCAGGGATAAGGATTGCATTGGGCTCCATGCTCAGTGGGGAATCTGCTTCTCCCTCTGCTGTTTCCCCTGCTTATGTGCTCTTTCTTTCTCTCAAATGAATAAATAAAATCTTAAAAAAAAAAATCAACCAGTCTACCAGTCTAGGGGATGGTTTTCTTTTTGAAAGGTGTTTTGAAAGACTGAGCACTGAAGTAATTAGCTTATTAATGAAGGGCAGATTCTGAGAGGGTGGCCCTTTCACTGAGGGGGACTGTGCATGTTTAGTGCATTGAAATAATTAGGAGAGCTGTGTTCTCCAACTGTATTCTTTGGCCCCAGTCCATTCAGATGCTTTGTGAACATGGGGTTTCTGGACCAGGAACTTTGGGATATGTTGCATGCTCTATCCCACTCTTGGAATTTCACAATATACATTAAGGACTCCAAAGTCACTTATCAGAAAAACTAGTTTATTTTTGTGTAAGCCAGTATTTCACAAGCTCATGTGATTTGAACGTTTTTATTCCAAGTATCATCGGTTGCCATCCTCTCAGGAATGCTTTACAGATCTTACTTTGGGAAACCTTCTCTGTGCCTTTTGTTATTTTTATAGTTGAGATTTTTATATTTGAGTCAAGTTACAGATTTTTTTTTCTGTTCAGTGTGCTTTGTAGATACATAGTATATTTTCATTTGTATCTCTTGATTTAATAGTTAATTATTAGTGCTTGGAAATAAAAAGCCCTATATATCAGACAAGTGGGATATAACACAAGAAAACCAACAATTACAATACCTTGTGATAGATAATAGGGTAGTCCTGATTTTACTTTCAAAGGTATGTGTATGTCTGTGTGTGTATGTGCTAGAAGGATAGATACCAAAATGTTTTCAATGGTCATTTCTGAAATTCTGGATGATTTTTCTTGTTTACTTTCTGCCTTTCTGTATATTCCAGATGTCCTACAATAAACATATGTTTTCTTTCTTTCTTTCTTTTTTTTTTTTTTAAGATCTTATTTGTTTATTTGACAGAGTGAGAGAGCACAAGCAGGGGGACCAGTAAAGGGAGAGGGAGAAGCAGACTCCCCACCGAGCAGGGAGCCCCACGCAGGGCTCGATCCCAGGACCCCGGGATTATAAACCTGAGCTGAAGGCAGGCATTCAACCACCCAGGCGCCCCATATATTTCTTTTTAAATTGGAGGGGGGGTTAGTTACAAAAACTGTAGAAGAAAGAAGGCAAAGAAGGATGTAAAGATGCAGTCGTAGGGGGGCCCCTTGGCTGGCTCAGTCAGTGGAGTTTGTGAGTCCTGATCTCAGGGTTGTGAATCTGAGCCCTACATGGGGTGTAGAGATTACTTAAAAATAAAATCTTAAAAAAAAAAAAAAAAAAGATGGAGTCATAGATTTTGGGTAGGTGTGGGAGGGTGTGGGGAAATCTCTCAGCCATAGCTCAGTTACCGGAGCCTGGAGCTTATGTTACTAAATGGAGGCTCTTTGAGAACTGCTTGTGTTTTTCTCTTTTCGGGTTATTTTCTTTAGGAATGAACTGACACAGCAATGGCTAAACTCTTAGCTCAGAATTCTCCATTCAAGTCGCCCCAGGATAAGAAGTAGGATTATGGCAGATCCTTAGGTCACACGAATTTCCTTCAGCGTCATCTTTATTTGCATGCCCTCCTTCCTGGACTTCTGATGTTCCATCCAGGTGCAGCAGAGGATAAATATGAAAGGAAGAAGTGATACTCATTTGCTTGGCACTAGTTAGATGAAGTGAAATCAGGAAATCTGTGTAAAGTACTTAGTGCTGTGGCTGGCACAGGAAGTAGTGCTAATAGTTTGTTTATTGCTGGGACTGTTCCTAGTTGAGATGGCAGTGGTGGGGACATGTGTGTGATCTCCCGAGACCTTTCCTTCATACCACCATAAGGATCATTAGCTGTTTCAGCATTGACAACGAGAAATCACTGAACTACTCTCATGTGCTAGCACTGCGCCGTGTGCTGTGAGGGGAGAGACTGCAGCAGGTTTCCCCTACCTCAGGCAGCTGACGGTCTAGCTGGGAAGACAGGGAGAACACAGATGAAATCAGGCAAAATAGCTGCATCCGGACCCTCTGGGGCCATAGAGCCTAGAGCAGCTGCTCACCGTGTGTTGGAAGCTCTTGGGAGGAGTGTCACAATAAGGCAATCGTTTCTGTTATGGTTACGGGTCTGAACCTTGCAGCCATGCTGAACGTCTCTTAGTTCTCCCATTGGCTGTCCTCCTGCTGGCCCCAGGAACTTGGCACAGTCTGTTACCTGTGCCTGGAACATTATTTTCCTGCTTCTTGCATGGCTAACTCCTGCGCTCCTTTCAGGCATCCGCTTCGATGCCATCCCCTGCAGGAGGTTTTCCCTGACTCACACCCCCCGCATGAGCATAGATGCTCCTGCTGCTGGTCTCCCATGACCCCCCCCCCCCCCCCAGCTATAGCACTGCTGCCAGATTTCTGTTGCGATATTTCTCTTTTTTACTATGCTGTCACCTCCCTGAGGGTAAGATTGGTACTTGTCTTGCTCGACATTATGTAAGTTCAGCACAGTGCCTGGCAAATAAGCGGGTGCATGATAAGGAAGGAATCCCCTAAGACTTTCTGGTGGCCCTCTGCATTGGAAGCTCATGCACTAGAATTCCTCATCGGAACCTGCCATGCTCAGGAATGGAGTTCCATTGTGTCTGTGCCTCTTGGACTGCAAGCTTAGAATAATAGGTCCAGGGATGCCTGGGTGGCTCAGTGGGTTAAGCCTCTGCCTTCGGCTAGGTCATGATCCCAGGGTCCTGAGATGGAGCTGCACATTGGGTTTCTTGCTTGGTGGGGAGTTTGCTTCTCCCTCTGCCTGCCTCTACCTGCTTCTGCTCTCTCTCTCTCTCTCTCTCTAAATAAATAAATAAACTTTAAAGAAAAAAAAAAAGAATCACAGCTCCGCATATTATGATGCAGTGGAGAAGATGGATAGGGGGATGTAGGTGTTCAGAGAAGTCTCTATAAAGCTGGTTGACATACATGGAGTCTTGAAAAATGGGAGGAATGTGGGTAGGTGAGCAAGGAGGCCTTCCAGGAAGGAGGGGGCAGGAAGATAAGTTCAGAGGCAGAAGTGCTCAGGATGTGTTTTTGAGGCCAAGTAAAGTCTGGCCTACCTTGGGTCAAAAGTTAAGTGACGGTTGGTGGATGACTGTGCGTCCCACTGAGGCTCCTCCAGAACCTCAGCTAGAATGGGCACAGTGACCTTCTGCTAGTCAGTGTCAATTTTCTCATCTCCTCATTTTGAGATACACCAGTCCTGGCTTTATCTGAATGTGGCACAAGACCCCGCCATTGTCTCCTATGTTGAGGTCTTCCTAGTTGTTTAAGGAACTAAGGATACTGATTTAAAATAGTTTGAAATGATAGAACCTTTCATAACAATTCACTCACCCATCTGTCCCTCCATAGACCTCTCTGTCTGTCATAGATTGGATTTAGCATGTGCTATTGCACAATAGTGGGTGGTCTTTGCTTTCCAAGTTAGTAGGATATTAGGCTACCCCACTGAGTCTGCCATTTCTGCTTATAAACGAATAGCTTGCGGGTCCGGCTGTTCCCAGAATCCTCTCTTGTGGTTTTGGATGGTCTCTCAGTTTCTCTGGGACGGATCAGCTGGCAGAGGCAAAATGGAGAGTCCAGAAGCAGAGTTATGCCACCGAAGCCCACCTGGGCTGTGCCCCCTGAGGATGCCTGGCTGAGCAGGTAGGGGCCTCCCTCTCAAGCACATCCTTCTTGAACTCTCAGTGAAGACTCTTGAGAGCCTTTTCACACAAACTCACAATGCTGAGTCATGGGTTAATGTTTTCAGATAACTTATTTATTTATTTAAAGATTTTCTTTATGTATTAGAGAGGGAGGATGAGAGAGGGGGAGGGTCAGAGGGAGAAGCAGACTCCCCACCAAGGGGGGAGCCTGATGTGGGACTCGATCCCAGGATTCCAGGATCATGACCCGAGCCCAGGGCAGTCACTTAACCAACTGAGCCACCCAGGCACCCCAGATAACTTCTTTAAATTAAAAAAAGAAAATAATTTTTTAAAAAGATTTCATCCATTTATTTGAGGTAGAGAGAGTGAGAGAGAGAGTGTGCACAAGTGAGGGACACAGGGAGAGGGAGAAGCCAATTCCCTGCTGAGCAAGGAGCCGGACGTGGGGCTTGATCCCAGGACCCCGGGATCACAAACCGAGCTGAAGGCAGACACCCAACCAACTGAGCCACCCAGGCACCCCCCCTCCAAAATTTTTGAATAGGTAGTATGTACACATAAATGATAAAAATATTCAAGTAATACCGAAGCATATTCTGTGAGAGTTTCACCCTACCCTAATCCTCTGGTCCCCTTCCTTTAGCACCAGTTTCTTTAATCTTTCCAAAGAACTCTATGTGAGTAAAAGCGTGTGTGTGTGTGTGTGTGTGTGTGTGTGTGTGTATCCACTTAGACTATTTTCAGTATAGTGGAAATGGTAGTGTACTATAGTGTATAAATGATAGTGTGCAGTACTGTACATACCCATCTGCACCTTTTTTCACTTGTTATATCTTGTTGTTTATTCTTCCATACATATATATCTGCTTTTATTTCTTTAAGGACTACATAATATTTCTATTGTAGGGATGTAGCATAAATTCTTCTAACTGATCCCTTATTGATGGAACATTTAGGTTGTTTCTCATTTTCTTTCTCTCTCTCTCTCTTTTTTTTTTTCCCCAAGATTTTATTTATTTAACAGAGAGAGAGAGTGTGTGAGGACAAGCGGGGGGAATGGGAGAGGGAGAAGCAGGCCACTGAGCAGGGAGCTCGATGCGGATGCAGGGCTTGATCCCAGGATCCTGGGATCATGACTTGAGCTGAAGGCAGACCCTTAACTGAGAGCAAGCCACACAGGCACCCCTCTCTTTTTAATTATAAAAATAATACATGCCCAAACACTGCTGGAGGAATGGAAATGGAAAAATAAGTTCTTCTGATCTTCCTTGGATCCCTAGTTTTAGAGAACCACTGTTAACACTTGATCCAGAGATGCGCTACAGGAAGAGTAGCAGTATGGCCCTATCTAATTAATTACCTATCTAGCTTGTCTGTTACCTGATTTATCTGTCATCTGCTATCCCAACTGTTAATCATTATATCCACCCTTCTCATACGAAGGGGATGCACGGTCTGGTAAGTGCATGCTGGCCAGTTACATGGGTGCCCTGCTGTTCAGAATGAATGACATTCCATTGTGAAGTGCTTAACCCAGTCTCTCCGTGCGACTCAAAGTGTGGTCTCTAAACAGATGAGTGTGCAGATGTATGGAACTCATCCATGATGGACAAGATGCACAGGTCAAAAATGTTTAGAGACTTGTATATAGAATGATACTGCTGGGACATGTAAGGATGGGATCAGTGGGATCGTCTCATGGAACACGGTAATCTGGGTGTTGCAGATCTGTGTGATGAGTCATGTGTGGCCCAGGCTATGCACCTACAATGGGACCACATACTGGTCTTGACAGATTGAAACTAGAAAAACACTGATCTCTTTCCACAGATAGTTTGAGACACTGATACGTTTCTTTTAACTCTTCTCTTCTTTTCCTTCCCTTTCCTTCCTTTCTTTTCATCCCATCCATCCATCCATCCATTCATTTACCTACACATCATTTCATTTTTCCACCCACCCTTACAACTGCCTTTTATGTATCAACCAACCAATTTATTATACCTCTGGTTAACTTAACCAAAATGATCAATCTAAGAGATTGAATATTGAATCTTAATATGAAAACAAGTTCTATGGCACAAAGGATGATTATCATCTATTTTCTTGTACATAATATATTTTATGTCTTTGTGGCCCTTATGCTCATTGTTTTAAAAATACGCTTTGGTGCACTTCAATTCTGAACACTGTAGATAATCCCAAATCCTCTTCTTTCTTGTGAGTAATCTACCTATAAGCACTGTCAGCTACAGATTCAGTGCAAAGCATGGGGACTGGACAAAGAGACACATGCTGGATTATTTAGTAAAAATGTATATTCCTTTGGGGTGGTTTTTCTGCAAACATTGTCATATTGAATATTTGTCTTTCTCTCAATTTGTCCATGAAGAACAGTTCATGGCCTAGGGTTCAGAGGTTGAGGTTGCCATGGATAACCCATCAAAAAGTAGAAAATGCAAGCAAACGATAAATGTAATTAAAGTGAACAGACATAACTCTTATTGACTTGATTTTACTTCTAGATTTATTTTTTAAAACTGACTTCTTGGGGGCGCCTGGGTGGCTCAGTTGGTTAAGCCTCTGCCTTTGGCTCGGGTCATGATCCCAGCGTCCTGGGATCGAGTCCCACATCGGGCTCCTTGCTCAGCAGGGAGCCTGCTCCTCCCTCTGCCTCTGCCTGTCACTCTGTCTGCATGTGCTCGCTCTCTCTGACAAATAAATAAATAAAATCTTTTAAAAAAACCCACCTGGCTTCTTTAAAAGAAAAAAAACCTATTTGAGAGAGAGAGTAGGAGCAAGGGGAGGGGCAGAGGGACAAGCAGACTCACCACTGACACAGAATTGGCTGCTCAACTGACTGAGCCCCTAAAAGGTAGCTTTTTTTTTTTTTTAAAGATTTTATTTATTTATTTGACAGAGAGGGAACACAAGCAAGGGGAGTGGAAGAGGGAGAAAGCAGGCTTTCTGTCGAGCAGGGAGCCTGATGCGGGGCTCGATCCCAGGACCCCGGGATCATGACCTGAGCCGAAGGCAGACACTTAACAACTGAACCACCCAGATGCCCTTGTGTTGGCTTCTTAAAAAATAAAAAATTAAGCAGAACTGAAGGATATAAAGTAAAAGTAAAAGTACTCCACCCACTAGTTCTAGTCCTCACATGGAACCACTATTCACAATTGCTTGTGTATCTTCCAGGGATTTTATTATGCATTACATGATTCATTTATAATGGCATTGGTTGGTGGTTTTGGTATTGTGGGAAGCAGAGCGTAGGTGGTCTTTGTTCCTTGCTGACCCTCACACAACCTAAAAGGACTGTGTGTAGATCTGGATGAAATTACAGAGAACTGGATGTGATGCCTGATGGTGAGGTCTCAGGCTGAAAATTTCTGTTGGTGTAACTGTCGCTCAGAGACTGGGATTTAGCTTTGTTGTTTAGGAAGTTGATGTCCTTGGTCCTCCAAACTGATCAGGTTTTAAGGTCTTTCTGCTGCAGGCCATACTGGAATGAAATGGGGGTATAGATATTCTAGCTGCAAGATCAGTGACTTGAACAATCTCCCACTCTGGGATGAAGGTACTCATAAGAGTGATTTAATCGCTGGGAAATTGCTTTGGTGTTTTTGGCAAAGGGAAGAAATGAAACCATCTAAGGGATATTATGGAAGTAATTTGACAGGTTTTGGCGATGGATTAAATATGGGGAGTGAAGAAAAGAGGTGAGAAGATTGGCAAGATGCTGGCTGTCCATGACACCAGTAGAGTTGTCTCTAATTGTGACAAGAAGAAAGGAAGTAAGTTTAGAAAAGGTTGAGAAAATTTCTAACATGTTGACTATATATTTTATATAGGATAGAAGATGTGTTTTTAAGGTTTACTAAGTTTTGTCAGTTAACTCTTCACTCAGTGAACGACCAGTATTTGTAAGCAGTCATTAATAAATTGTTACCTGAGGGTAACTTAAAGACAGACTTACTGGAAAATTAAATTTTCTGTAGTGTCACTGGAATCAAGGTTCTGTTTATTCCGCACAAGACTTGCATTGAAAAATAAGATATTAGGGGCGCCCGGGTGGCTCAGTGGGTTAAAGCCTCTGCCTTCGGCTCAGGTCATGATCCCAGGGTCCTGGGATCGAGCCCCACATCGGGCTTCTCTGCTCAGTGGGGAGCCTGCTTCTCCCTCTCTCTGCCTGCCTCTCTGCCTACTTGTGATCTCTGTCTGTCAAATAAATAAAATCTTTAAAAAAAATTTAAAAAAAAGAAAAAGAAGATACTATATTTTGTTTGTATATATTTAGTGTTTTGGAGAATTCCAGGAACCACTAAACTAAATTTACTCAACTTAGGACATTAAATATCATGTACTTCATAGTTCGAGACTGTTCAGTCAAATAGTGCAGAGTACTATTCTATCTAGATGTGTGTTTTTTTAAAGTCACATGGAGGATGCCTGGGTGGCTCAGTCAGTTAACGATCTGCCTTCAGCTTGGGTCCTGATCTCAGGGTCCTGGGATTGGGCCCCACATTGGGCTCCTTGCTCAGTGGGGAGCCTGCTTCTCCCTCTGCTTGCTGCTCCCCCTGCTTGTGCTCGCTCTCTCTCTCTCTCTCTGATAAATAAATAAATAAATAAATAAAATCTTAAAAAAAAGTAAAATCACATGGAATGGTTTTTTTAATACTAAAAAGTGGAGGGAGATTTGTTTAAACAAGTATTTCTAAAAGAAATATGTACATAATCCTGGAAATTATTTGTGGTAAGGAAATACTGTTACTCCAGTTGCATTTCTCAGACAGTAAAGTGGTGAATCTGTGCTACCTCCTACTTTGTCAGTGAAGATGCTATTTATCCTTTACATTTTTGTATTGTAATAGATTTAAGAAATCCAATGTTCTTTATTGCAAGACATCCTTTTGTTAACAGATTTGTTTCTTTTAATGTTTTACCTAAATTTGCATGCCTCCAGGATAGGTTTGCCTCTTTATTTGACATTGTAGAAATGTAATTAATAAACAGTGCTTACTACACAGCTTAAAATAGGCTTTCTCATTTATACTCCAGATTTGATCAGTTAGCAAAACTTAATATACAATTGAAACATTTCTATGTCTGATGAGAGTTTACAGTTTAAGTTTTAGAACTTGTTTTGGATGTGATTATACGTACGAAAATCGTGTAACAATATGCTCATGCTAAGAACTGACATAATGGAATTACTGAAATAAATGTGCTGTGAGGAATGGAATATATGGGGCAGATGTCTCGGTCATGATAAATTGTGAATTTTTAAAACTCTTTCCAAAAAAACAAATTACTTCTTTTAACCTGCAATCAAATTCCTTTACAAAAAACGGTTTTTGTATGCAAGCACCATTTCATTTTATTTTATGTAGTATGGCTAATACTGTAGTTGAAACAAGGATATGCAGTGATAATTTTCTTCATATGTAAATTAAGTTAAAAACAGTTAAAATAAGGAGTATTTTGGTAGAGTATATACATACCTCACTGCCAGTGAAATTGCTTTCCTATGGTATATCCTTACCAGAAAAATTTGTAAATAGAAAAAAGACTTAAGAAAAAAAGAAAATTTCTCATATGTTGAGTTTGAGGTGAATTTAAGATATCCAAGGGAGATAGTCTCTCTAATTATATGTTAATATTTATAATTTATATATATATAAATAATATTTGTTATTATTGTTATTATATACATAATTATCCTAATCCAGTTGCGGATGAGATCCCAGAGAAAGAGGTTACAGATGGAGTGAGAAGAAAAATCCTGACTCTGTAAAGGAGAGACAGCCAGAGAGGTTGGAGGAAATGCAGAAAATAGTACAAGAAATCCAGGGAAGAAATTGTCTACAAGAAAGAGAAATGGTTAATTCTGGGTCATGTTTCTTAGAGCTCTAGGAAGATGAGAACTGACAAATTTTCTGAGGCCACTTTCTTTCCCCAGGGTAGGGCAAAGGCTAGGGCCTGGGGTACTAACTCTACAATCTAGAGTTTGCAGAGGGAAAAAAATGAAGAAAATAAGCATCTCAGTTAGATAAGGGGGCATCCCCCAGATTCCCGTATATTCTACCACATCCCTACTAAGGAGCATGATTCTCTCTGTACAGATCCAGTGCCATAGGGAAGTATCATACATTTGCTTATTCAAACATCCTGTTAAAACAGGGTTTGAAATCAGTGTTTTATAACTGACCGAGATAAGTTAAAAGACTTGGGTGAAAAATACTACTCTAATTGATACGATAATCCCTTTCCGTGAGGAAAATTACAGTCTCTGGATCCTGACTGTGGTAGAACCTTTGGCACAGTTTGTAGCACACAGGACTGTTCCTGCTGGGACGTGTCATACTTAATGGTGGCCATAAAAATAACAGATTATGTTTGGTGAGTATCAGTTAAAAATTTATGGTTCACAAGATTATGTAACTGTTGTCTCAGGTAAATCTTTATCTTTCCTATCTTTGTTTCTCCATTTGCCAAACTGGAGTCTGATAACCTGGCAGAGGGGGTTCCGAAATTAACACAGGTAAATGCTGAGGCCCCTTTACCCTTTCACAATAGAAGGTAAATAAATCATGTTTGATTGTATCTAACTGGTCTGAAGTGGAGTTTGGGTTTAGATACATTTTGTAACCAAAAGGCTATTCTGTTGCCTTCTGCTGATTTGGGAGTACCTGGTTAGCCTTGTTACTAGTTTGGGATTTGTCTAAACATGTAACTGTTAGTAGCTGGGATTAAGAATCATAAAAGAAGCAGTAAACTTCAGAGCTGTTTATAAAAGTACTTATGTTTTCTGAAGACACATTCTCCAGTGAAACTGTTTCCACTTTTGCGGGTCTTTGTTTTATGTGCTGTGTGAAATACTAGCCTGTGCATATAGAACTTCTGGCAAATGTGAATTCCTCCAAAGCAGTTATACCATCCAACGTTTATTTGTCTTTTTGTGCATTTTAACATAAAATCCAACCGTAAATATGTATTGTAGAAAAACTTGAAGTAAGGAAAGGCAGGAAGAGAGACAGGATGAGCTACTTAAAGAGACAGGATGAGCTACTTAAAGGTAGAGCTCTCCCCAAGTGTGTTTTACAAATACAGTTGCTTCTCTACTTAGGCTTTCAATAAAATTTTAGTTATCTGTGGTCTGAAAAAATTAAATTCGAGTTTATTGATGTCGCGTTTCTGCAAGTGTTAGGATAGTAAAGGCTATCTATGCTTTGGGCTTTGGGAAGCGGAGTTCTTAGCAAAGGTCCAAGGGCTGTAACCCATACAGTAGACAGTGGCTCCATTGTTCTCTATATTTGTCTGTTGCTTCCATGTTAATAACTATTGAGTGGTCAGTGATTATTAACAGATATCTAACAGTAGGAGCAGATTAGATTGTAGGGTCAATAATTACGGACAGTTTGGAGTGTCAACATGAAAGAAACGCTTTTAAAAGTTAGATCCAGAATTTTTGAAACTTTTGCCTGAAACTTTGTCAGGTGAGCGGTGTAGGGGATGGACCAGCATGGCCTTTTTGAATTATTAGCCATGGTAACCTAAGTCAGGTTTTGCCACAGTGCTTTTCATTCAACCTAACAGTTGGCCAGCCCTAGTTAATGAGTTGAAAAACATTACAGGACGCAGATTTCCCAGTTGCCCATGCATTGGAATGTCCAGCTCACCCCATGTGTGGATCCGAGGGCCCGTGGTATGGCTGGTTAAAGTCACTGTCCGTACTCCTCTTAAAGCAAAGCAGTAGAAACAAGTTACATTTCTAGAGTTCTCTGGAGGTCCTTCTGAGTGAGCCCTGGTAAACAACATCCTGATTGACTGGTATGTATCTATTTGGAGTCTAGTTTCCAGAGCTGTTGAAAAAGAGCCTTATAAACTTCCAAGTGAGCACGGAGGTATAAACTGATGCTATGGGGTTGCTTCAGCTGAAGTGCAATATACTTACTGACACTTATTACAAATGGGTTTTTAAAACAATGTCTGTTTTGTACAGTGAGAGTAAAGTCGGCCAAGTATAGAACAAAAAAGTTACATTGTGGAACAAGATAAAAGGACATTGCATAATAAATAATATCTCATACCATTAAAATACAAGTTTTCCTTCCTAAAATGAAGTATGAGCTTCTACATGAATGTTTTAAAAGTCTGATTTCTCTTTGACTTGCCTAGTAACTTGATACATAAAGAGATTATGGGTCTGAATGTGTCCATATCTAGACATTATTTACTGCAGTAAATAATACACATGTACAGCATATAAAATATAAATAAAACTCAGATGGCATTGTGTTATAGTGATGCTGTAGAACTTGTTTTTTTTTTTTTATCGTAAATAGGTCAAACGTAGCTCATTGGAAGTAAGCAAACTGTTTTCATCTGTCAGTTTCTAAGACTAGAATAACATATCTGATCCAAACTATATTGGTTCTAACCTTGATTCGTAGACAGAATCATTTGTTTGTGAAAGTCGAGGAAACATAAGCAGAGGGGTAAGCTACAGAAACACTGAATAAATCCTTTAAGATGGGAATATGTGGATCTGATAAGTAGTTCAGATAGTTTGCTCTTGCTCTAAATGGATTTTGAACATGAGGAGAGATTGCATGGAATTTATATTATATATATATATTTTTTTTTAAAAATTTATTTATTTGACAGAGATCACAAGCAGGCAGAGAGGCAGGCAGAGAGAGGGGGAAGGGAAGCAGGCTCCCCGCTAAGCAGAGAGCCTGATGTGGGGCTCGATCCCAGGACCCTGAGAGTATGACTTGAGCCGAAGGCAGAGGCTTTAACCCACTGAGCCACCCAGGCACCCCTGTATGTATGTATGTATGTTTTTAAAGAAACTTCTGATCCTGTTAGAGAGACACTTATCTCAATATAAGGAGGCCCAAAAACGTTGCTTAAAGAGGTTTTGTAAGAAAATTGGGACGCCTGGGTGGCTCAGTTGGTTAAGCAGCTGCCTTCGGCTCAGGTCATGATCCCAGCGTCCTGGGATCGAGTCCCACATCGGGCTCCTTGCTCGGCAGGGAGCCTGCTTCTCCCTCTGCCTCTGCCTGCCACTCTGTCTGCCTGTGCTCGCTCTCTCTCGCTGTCTCTCGCTCTTTCTCTCTGACAAATAAATAAATAAAATCTTTAAAAAAAAA
>PISX010016344.1:0-46686 GCA_004024625.1 Mellivora capensis
TCAGGAACGGATGCTGTATCTTGTCAAATGCTTTTCCTGCCTCAATTCAGAGGACCATGTGGTTCTTCTCTCTTCTCTTATTGATTTGTTCTATCACACTGATTGATTTGTGAGTGTTGAACCACCCTTGCAACCCAGGGATAAATCCCACCTGCTCATGGTGGATAATCTTTTTAATGTACTGTTGGATCCTATTAGCTAGGATCTTGTTCAGAATCTTAGCATCCATATTCACCAGGAATATTGGTCCGAAATTCTCATTTTTCGTGGGGTCTTTGCCTGGTTTGGGGATCAAGGTAATGCTGGTTTCATAAAAAGAGTCTGAAATTTTTCCTTCTGCTTAATTTTTTGAAATAGCTTCAGGATAATAGGTATTATTTCTTCTTTGAAAGTTTGGTAGGACTCCCCAGGGAATCCATCAGGTCCTGGGCTCTTGTACTTGGGGAGGTTTTTGATCACTGTTTCAATCTCGTTGCTAGATATTGGTCTATTCAGGTTGTCAGTTTCTTCCTGATTCAGTTTTGGAAGTTTATAGTTTTCCAGGAATGCATCCATTTTGTCTAGGTTGCTTAACTTATTGGCATATAACTGTTGATAATAATTTCTGATGATTGTTCCTATTTCCTTGGTGTTAGTTGTGATCTCTCCCTTTTCATTCATAATTTTATTAATTTGGGTCTTCTCTCTTTTCTTTTGAATTAGTTTGGTCAATGGTTTATTGAGCTTATTGATTCTTTCAAAAAACCACCTTCTAGTTTCATTGATGCGTTCTACTATATCTGTAGTTTCTATCTCATTTGGATCACTACATTTTGAACCTCCATACTTTTGAGATTTTTTTTAAAATTTTATTTATTTGTCAGAGAGAGAGAGCGAGCACAGGCAGACAGAGTGGCAGGCAGAGGCAGAGGGAGAAGCAGGCTCCCTGCTGAGCAAGGAGCCCGATGTGGGACTCGATCCCAGGATGCTGGGATCATGACCTGAGCCGAAGGCAGCCGCTTAACCAACTGAGCCACCCAGGCGTCCCATATACTTTTGAGATTTATATGGAAGCCTCATCATCTAGGCATGACTAATCATTAATTTCCAATCATCCATTTCTAGTCCCTCTCCCTTCTTCCAAGCTTGTAATCATGGCTTGGTCTTTCTGATGACAAGCCTGCAACCAAGAGTCACCTCATAGAACAAAGACACCGCCATCACTCAGGAAATTCCAATGGATTTAGGAGCTCTGTGTCAGGAATGGGGGTCAAAGACCAAATAATGACACAAAAGATGCTGCTACAGCTTTGATCACTTAGGGTATTGTAAGAGTTTTAGGTGTTCTTTGCCAGGAACCTGGGGCAGAGATCAATACACATTTTTTTTTTAAATTATCTCATACCCTGGGGTCTTCTTTGTCTTCTCATTTTAGGACCCAGGCTGGAAGAACAGTCCCTACACGGGACATACCTGGAGAACCGGCCAAACCTTAAGATAAGTCTTATACCTTCTGCCTTCATGATGAATGCCATATTTACTCACATTTCATTGGCCAAAGTACATCACATAGTCACACCCAGTGAGGTAAGGACATGAAATCTTCCCATGGGAGGTACAGTTAATCACCTGACAATGGACAGGGAGGAGTGACCAGTAACTGAAAAAAAATATTATATAGCATGATAATTAACACTGATTATAAATAAAATAGAAAACATGGGAAAGAAGAGAATAAAAATTACCTGTAATTCCATTGTTAACACTATGATGTATTTTCCTTCCAGGCTATGTGTCTGTGTTTTTTATTGTTTTGACAAATTTAGGATTACATAACATATGCAAGTATATACTTGCTTTATAAGATGCTGGTTGATATAGAATTATATAATGAAAATTTTCCCTCATGAAAAATCATTCTTTTAAAATATCACATTAATTCCCACACAATTTTTGTATTAGTTTGGATAGGCCAGGTTTTGTAACAATAACAAAAAATCTCAACTTTTTGCATAGCTTCAAGTCAGAAAGGTTTATTTTTTCTTTTTTTATTTTCAGTTGGCCAACATATAGTGCATCATTAGTTTTTGATGTAATGTTCAACGATTCATCAGTTATGTATAACACCCAGGCTCATCACAACCACAAAGGTTTATTTCTTATTCAAGCCTCATGTCCAGTGCAATTTGACATGGCAGTTCTGTTTATCTTGATCATTCTGGAACCAAGCCAAATAGATCTACCAAATAGAGCCAAATAGAGCTACCATCTCAAATGTATCTGGCTATTGTGTAAAAAGGAAAGGAGAAAATAGGAAAACATGCATTGGCTGTTAAAGCTTCTGCCCCCAAAGTTTTCACATTTTATTAGCCAAATCAAGTCACGTGGTGCAACATGTATTTTTTTTTAATGGGCACAATATTTTGCAGACCCTCCAATCAAGAGGTTAAGTCTTATTTTTCTACCCCTTGACTCACATTGGCCATATGACTGACTTTGGCTAATGGGACAGTAGCAAATATAATGTAAGTATAGGCTTAAAATGTCCTTGTGCTTTGAGACTTGTTTCTCTTAATCCTTTCAGAACTACCCAAGATTTACATAGAGGATGACAGATCACATGGGGAGAGAGGCCATGCTCTTCCACTGTTTCAGCTATCCCACATAGGTAAGTGAGGTAATTCTCAACCATCAAGCTCCATCCAGCCTAGACCAGAAGAACCATCCAGCCAATTTACAGTTTGAGAACTTTTTAAGCCACTTTTTAAAGTGATGTGTTATGCCATAAGAGCTGACTTAAATATATCTATATCTAATTTCATCTGGGAGAGAGCCATGATATTTTTAAAAAGTCTTATTGACCACTCCAATATGAAATCTTATGGATGTGCCATCATATAATTTAACCATTTTCTTATCATTAGAATCACACTGTTACCTAATTCATTATATCACATTCATTATAACTAAAATTAACACTGACATGAACATCTTTGTGTATAAATTTTTACCCAGGTTTCTGATTATTTCATCATAACAGATTGGTGAGAGAAGAGTTGCTGTCAAAATTTAAGCCTCTTAATAATGACCAAATTTTGAACCAATAGGATGATACTAATTTATAAATCCAATGAAAGTACATAAGCATATCCATTTCTCTTCACTCACATTCAGCATCTAAGTGTGAACTTTTAAAAGCATCTTTGTTAATCTAATGAAAGAAAAGTCTCATTTAAATTTTAATTTCATTGTGAATTGAGGATCACTTTGTCTTACATATATTGTTAACAGTCAATAATTCTTATATAACATTTGGTGCATATGATAATATTTCCTTATTTTTCTGTATTAAATTAAATCCAACTTCAGTGTCCCACAGGACAAAATTGGCAGAAAACTCAACATCAGGTATTTTTTCCAGTTTCTTTTCCCTCTCTTGATGGTGAGGAACCTGGAACCCAGAATGGTCATTACAAAGGTGGTGGGGCTCTGTACTGGTGCCTCATCTCCCTCCAAGCTAGGTGCAGGGGAAACTTTATAAAGGGGTGGGACCATCTGGGTTTCCACAGCCTTGAAGGTAATGTTCAGTTTTTACATTTAAACATACCTAATTCAGGTCCATCTATCTCAGAGGCGTGGGAGTGGGTGCAAGTCCCCTCCTGCTCAAATCTTTAAGCACCTGTTCCTTGCCCAATATCATATTCTGTCAGCACCACAAGAAGGCAGGATATAGAACTCCAGTTCCCTTTATTTGGCAGAGTTATAATTTGAAAAAGCTTGTGTGGCCTGTGGGGGTGGGGAGATGATGAAGGTGGCTGGGATGACAGGAGGTTATATGTACATATTACATAATGCTTTTCCCAAAGAAATGTGTAAATATCTCAGAAAACAAACAATGTAACTGTTAGAAGCATAATATAAATGTCAAAAGAATAAGAAATTACATAGAGAAGTATTGAACCATAAGTCATCATATTTCTTCTGTAATTAAGAAAAAAGATCACAATAACTTTAGTGAGTTAGAAAAGAAATGCAAAGTCAGACTATAAACAGACTATGAACTTCATGGACAGACTTAATATTGAGGCCCTCTATATCCACATATCCCATCCCCACTATTTTTTCATACCCTGCTCTTTGAAAAAGCTTCATTTCCACCAGATGTCATGGAACATAGTTCCATCAGTCAATGAATTGACAACCGTTCTCATCATTTGGGGTGGTGGGGTGGACCCCAAACCCAGTCACATTCGTTTGCCTCCAAATAGCATACAATCCTATCTATAACACATTTTCAGGTAAAGCAGCTGAGTCAAAGCAAAGTCCTCATGAAACCCACTAACTGACCACCCACTGGGCTATGTGCTTCTATGTTATGGTGGTCAGTTGGTGCAAGGGCATTGCCTGCATCTAAGACAGATGAGGAACTTGCAAGAAAACACACAAAGACTGCTGATGCCAGGGCGTCTGGGTGGCTCAGTGGGTTAAAGCCTCTGCCTTCGGTTCAGGTCACGATCTCAGGATCCTGGGATTGAGCCCCGCATCAGGCTCTCTGCTCAGCAGGGAGCCTGCTTCCTCCTCTCTCTCTCTCTCTCTCTGCCTACCTGTGATCTGTCTGTCAAATAAAATCTTTAAAAAAAAAAAAGACTGCTGATGCCAAACAAGTTATGAGAAAACATTTGCCAGTGCAATCTGTGTGTTGTGTCTTCTATAAAAAATGTCATCAAAGGAAAGAAATGGAAACCATTCCCCAATGTGGGCAACCTCTCCTTGCTCACATATGCTTGAGCTGGGACAGTGGATACAAAAGTGGATGCGAGGGTGGAGGGATGCCTGAGAAGGAAGACTGGAAAAGGGGTCAGCTCTTGTACTTAGAATTTGTTGCTAGAAAACAGAAGAGCTCTTAGATGGACACCCCCACCCCCACCCCATAGAGCTGTTTTACTCCTCTAAGTCAACCCGGAGTTTTACTCCATCATAAAATTTCATATCTTCTTAAGATTCAACTTCAGCTAAAGACCATGAATAAACAATGCTTCCTTTGAAAGAACGGAAGAGTCCAGAAACTTCTAGTTTCAACCAGCCACTGTCTAAACGACAACCTGCTCTGCAGCCTGATGGATGATAAAGCTTCATGAACTGGGAGAGAGTTCCATGTCAAGAATGTCTGCTTCTGAGAGCTAGTTCTGATTGCCCTCATCCCCATTAACAAAAACAGATGTGTGCTCATGAGCAAAGTAAACATTCAAGGCCAATATATGTTCCTCTCCGCCAATCTAGTTTGGCACTTCAATATGAGCAAATAGTCTATGAAGCAGAGTGGAACTTTTCTGTAACATTGGTGTCAAGTGACGGGACTCACATCTGTATATTAGGTTAACTGTTATATTAAATATCTATGGAATAGACTCTTTCTGTTTCATGGGGAATGATTTGAGCTATGATTAAATCTACTGACATGGACTAGTTATTCTCTAATAACTGAGTTTGAATCCTAGTTCTGTTGCTTACTATCTATGTAACCTTGTGTAAGTCATTTAACTTCAGTTTCTATCTCTAAAATGGAGGTTTTAATAGCATGTATCTCCTACCCTGTCAGCACTAAGCATGAAAAATGTGAGCTCATTCTAGGATTATTCCATGACACCAGAGGAAGTAGAATCCAAGAAGGCTGGGTACCTAAACTTGTCTTCATTCATTCTTTCATCAAATATTACTGAGTTCCTACAGTGTGATGATGAAAGATAACTCAATACCATCATGGAGTTTTTGGTTTCCTGGTTCATCTGCCACCCTGGATGTGACCCTTCAATATCACTCAGGACCCTGAGCCTGGTGCTTCTCAAAGTAATTTGAACATAAGAATTACCTGGCATTCTAAGACCACATCCTGCTGAATATCCTAGGAAAATTCTGACTTCCTTTTCCTCACTGGCAAAATAGGGAGCAAAGCAATCCCTACCACAATCTTTTTGCGCATTTCAAGAGAAAGAGCTTTGGAAAGGGCTTTGGAAACCATGAAGTTACTTTCCAGTGTGTGCCATCCAGACTCTCTCTGGGGGTTCAGAGAAGCCAGCTGAGGACCACTCAGCCTGTGTTCTACCTCAGTGTCCTCTTACCCTACCTCCTCTCTCTGCACTCTCTGGAGACATGAGTCCAGTGGCCACCTGCCCCCATTTTAACCTAATGAGCTAATGGAGCTCAGACTGAAACCAGCCTCAAGTCCACCACCAAGGTGGACACCTGTATTGTATTCTATGAATGCCTATTATAAGGCTTCAGAGGGCCATTCAGTGGCCATTCCTGGTGGTTTTCAGGGGACAGCCCTGCCTTCCCTTCCCACCTGCTGAAATTGGAGATAAACCCAAATATTAGAGTGGTGAACAGCAGGGAACTTAAGAAGAACTTAGTAAGTTTTCCTCACCCAGCCCCTGTCCACCTCTCCAGCTTTATCTCCCCCTTCTCCTCCTCCTCCTCCATACATCCATCTAACCTCTGACTACCTCTTCCCTTTTTTCAGTAATAAAATCCTCCAGTTTTTAACTGGCCACAAAGCCATCTAGAATAATGACTACATTTTCCAGCCCCCTTGCTGCTGTGATCAATGGAAAGCAAGCAGAAATGTCAAATGGCCACAACTGGGAACCGTCCTCCATAAAATAACTGGCATGTGTTTTGTCCCTTTTCTATCCTATCCTGTCCTCCATCCTGCTGCTTGGAATGTAAATGTAGTGGCTAAAGCTTTAGCATCTATTTGGGGTGTTGGGAACAAGACTACCCATCAGGAGAATTGGCACAGAAAAGGAGTCTGGAGCCCTGACCACTGTGTGGAGCCAAGCCTGTAGTTTGGTCTTGAATTATCAACCTCTAGACTCATACATAAGAAAAAAACAAACTTCTATCTATTTTAAGCCACTGTTATATTGTGTTTCTGCTACTCACATCCAGAATGAGTCCTAAATGATAAAGTGCTCAGAGTGGGATTCTGGAATTAGACTGCCTAGGTTCTATCCCTTATGAGCTCATAGACACAGGTAATTCACTTCACTTCCTTGCCCCAGCTGTTAAATGAGAATGCTAAAAATAGCATCTACCTTCTACCTTCTAGTAAGGTACCTTCTACCTTCTAGGTAAAAATGAGCTAATACACATGAGGCTTGAAATATGTAAAGCCTGGCATGTAATAAGCACCTAGAATAAAAGTATGCCCCAAAGTAGCAAGATTGAAGGTTATTCTTCTCTTGAATCAGGCATAGGCTTTTTTAGTGCTTCAACAATGGCAATAGTACTAATAATATCTTTAACATTTATAGAACACTTTGCAGGAATCTTTTCAACATAGCTATGAATGACATATTATTACATGCATTCCACAAAGAAAATGAAAGTCTAGAGAAGTTTACTAACATGCAAAGATCACAGAGCTACTAAGGAGCTGTGACAGGATTCATATCCAGGTCTCTTAACTCCAAATTCCCTTCATTTTCCACAAAGCTTAAGTGCAAGTTGTTGTATTGCTACTCATTCCTATCATGCCCTCAACACATGATTTTTGTGAAGGGACTCCCAGCCTCTATTTTTTCTATTTGTAAAGAATCAAAACAGGTCCGCAAATTCCCTGTGTAAGAAACTTTGTTTTCTGGTCCCTGACAGCTAACACAAAAAAGGTTAGCCTTCGAACATACGTTGAAAAAAGGGATCCGATCAGAGCTCAGCTCAACAATGGGAGTAGAGGAAAAGCCTTGATCCACCTTGATTGCAGTCGGGTTAATGAGGCCTGAGTCTGAGTGATATTTCAGGCTCACCCTAAAAGGGGCCAAAGAAGAGTTGAGCATCTGGGGCAAGGGTGAGGATCCACGACAGTGCATGTGTTTTGAACTGGAGATTCTTTGAACAGAAGCAATATGGAAGCAGGACTGGAAGCTGCTGCTAACTGGAACATTGTAGCCATTTTCCATGTTCCCTGAGGGCAAGGCCAGTAGCTCTCATCTCTTTAGTTAGATGCTAGGAAGAATTTGCTCACTCTAATGATTGTGAAAGGCAGACACAAATGCGGCTATAGAATAGTTATCTGTGGAGATTTGAAAAAGTTATAGGAAAGAAAAATCTTTCACACAAAGAGGATATGGACTGAGCCTCACCCTAGTAGAAAATAGGAGTTGAGTGCAAACAGTAAAGATGCAATGGTTCTGAGCAGTGAACACAGACCTGAGTACAAATCCTGACTTATAGGTTCAGTGATTTGGGGCCCCCTCCTCAGCCACTTGGATCCTCTCCCTCCCTTCTCTATAAAAAGAGGATCATACCTCTGAGAGCAACTGTGAGGTTGAATAAAATATGTCCAACAATACAGGAGTTCTTCAATAAATATTCATTTCACCCTTTTCTCATGAATCTTTTCCTCTTCTGGACTTTATGATTCAGTATTTCCTGGAATTCTCAGGTACCAGAAAATTTCCAAAGAGCTTAAATTGGTTAATTAGCTTCTGAGCTCTTCCCAACATCTTTCTGAGAGAAGTGAGTGGTAGAGATGGGTCAGAAGTCAGTCAAACTGGGCTTTGCCTTCTGGTCCAGCAGCACCCTCTCACATACTATTCCCCACCCCCACCCCACCCCGTGCTCTCATGGGGCAAGAATGGGATTGTCACAAACAAGACACTCCACCAAGATGCTCCACACGGCATATAGAATCAGTGCGGAATGTGGCCATTGCTTGTGCACCTTGTCACCTGCAGAGAAGAGTGCCTGAAATCTCCTAAAATGTTGGGAATGGGGTCCAACAAGAGGCCTGGGGAAGAGCAGGCATCCACCGGCTGGTACACGTCACTGCATTGCCTGGAGCATCAGGTCCCCTCCCCAGTACACAAGGTAAGGATGAGATGAGGTGAATGCTGAAGTCGCCAAGCTCAACAGTCCTCTGAGCCAGGAAGTAGAGAATTTCTATAGGTGAAAAGTGATTTCTCGGTCCTCTGTTCCTTTCTGTACGCTATACTCCTGAATCCACCGTGTTTATACTTTCTCTTGAAGAAAACATTTCTTAGGTCTATGTATAGTTTCTTTCCTAAGTGGGGGGCTCCTTGTAGGGGCAGCATAGGGGGAAGTGGGGAGTTAACAATGAGGGAGGAGGTAGGAAAAGTGACAATACATCTTAGAACAGGTCACTCCAATCTCTTGTGTTTGTCTGGGTTAGGGAGGCCTGCCTGCCTTATTCTACTTCACAGGAAAATGACAAAAATGAGTGGGAAAAAGTTATGTATCTCCATTTTGCCCCCAAGCTTCTTACAGTCTGCTGCATCATTAAAAAGTCTTACTGCATAAGCCTTAATTACACACAAAATTTAGAGAGAAAATATAAATTAAAAAGAACTTACATCCTAACAAAGTTTATTCTTTTCTTCACCTATATAACTTTTTATTTTAAAATGAGAGAGTTGATAAAGGAAAGAATTCCTTTTTCAACTCAGAGGCTCCATGTTTAGTCCAATAACTTCCACTGTCAAGTATACTGCCTCCAAAATGAATACAATCAACTGAAAAGAGTTGCTTTATATGATTTCTATCTCTAAAGGTAAAGGGCACACATAGAGTCTTATCAATCCTGATTCAATCCCAATATTTCCTCCAAAGGGGGGAGAGAGAGAGACAGAGACACAGAGAGAGAAAGACCCAAAAAGGAGAGGAATTGGCTGTTAGTAGCTTTCCATTCAGGTGGAAAAAGACTTGGGGCTGATTGCTACAAAGTCACTTGGCCCTTGTGGCATTTGTGGAGGGTTGGCCGTTACTGCAATCCACTAGTGCCCCCTATTGTCCGCTTCAGGAAAATCACAGCGTAGCATGAACGGCTAAACCTTAAATCTTAACAGCCTTTCAACTTTTTGGCCAAAGAAATCTCAAAAACTTGAAACTGTGATTCCACCTTTAATTCACTGAGGGCAGTTTATGGTCAAGTAATAGTATTTTAGAGATTTATAGGATGTGAGGATCTTTAAAAAATATTTAGCCAAGGGGTGCTTGGATGGCTCCGTCCTTAAGCATCTGCCTTGAGCTGGGGTCATGACCCCCGGGTCCTGGGATAAGGCCCCCTGCATTGGGCTTCCTGCTCCGCGGGAAGCCTGCTTCTCCCTCTCCTACTGCCCCTGCTTGTGTTCGCTCTCTCACTGTCTCCCTCTGTCAAATAAATAAATTAAATCTTTTAAAAAAAAGAAAGAAAGAAAATATTTAGCCAATTGTTTTTTACCTAAGTACCTATTAGCTCCGCGATTTTAGCAGCTAATGTGTGAAACCAAAGGAGGCCAGGAAATGCTGAGTTAAATAAACATTAAGTAAAAATTAAATAAGCAGGTTCCTTCTGCTGGGCTACTCAGATCCTTTAATATGGACTATATGTCACCCAAGGGGAAATGCAATTTCCCATTATAAATGAATTATTCTACAAATTTGGAAACAGAGTCCCAGGGAGGTGCCAGTGACTGGGTGGTAGCAGAGCTCCTGTGAGGATCCACTGGGGGTCTCTCAAGCTCCCAGAGTTGCTTCTTCACCAGAGAGCCCCTCTCCTTAGAGTTGATCTTTAGCATTTCTGTTTGCATAAAGTGTGCTTATTTGCGGAATGCAGAATGGCACTGCCTTGAGCCAAAGGTACTGGGAAAGTGAAGTAGGCTTCTTTCAAGTATGCTCCAGCTCTTTGTAGAGAATTTGTTTCTGGTATTTTCAATTCAATTTCCCTATATCTCTTGTTAAGAACTTTTTGTTTTATAAAAACCCTATGTTCGAAGAACCTAAATTCAACAAATACTTATGCACACAGCTTTGTGCTAGTTGGACAATAGAAAGAAGGGCAACTAACACACCACATTGGTTAAGAGCAAAGTTTTAGACATCAAGTTCTGGTTCTGCCATATTCAGACTGTGTATATTTGGGACTCAAGATATAGGGGGCGCCTGGGTGGCTCAGTGGGTTAAGGCCTCTGCCTTCAGCTCAGGTCATGATCCCAGGGTCCTGGGATCGAGCCCCGCATCAGGCTCTCTGATCGGTGGGGAGCCTGCTTCCTCCTCTCTCTCTCTGCCTGCCTCTCTGCCTACTTGTGATCTCTGTCTATCAAATAAATAAATAAAATCTTAAGAAAAAAAAAAGACCCAAGATATGGAAACAGTCTAAGTGTCCATCAACAGACGAATGGACTAAGAAACTGTTATATATGTGTGAGTGTGTGTGTTTTCATATATATATATATATGAACATTGTCCAGTCTTTCAAAAGAAGATGTTGACATTTACAACAACATGGATGAACCCAGAAGAAATTATGCTAACTGAAATAAGCCACACATAGAAAGAAAAAACTGAATGATGTCATTTATAAAAATATTGAATGCATAGAAGCAAAGAGTAGAATGGTGGTTACCAGGGACAAGAGGTAGAAGAAATGAGGAGCTATTGGTCAAATGGTACAAATTTGCAGTTATATAAGATGAATAAATATAGAGACCTAATGTACAGCATGGTGACTATACTTAATAATGCTGTAGAGAATACCTTAGAAATTTGCTAAGAGAATAGATTTTAGGTACTCTCATCACAGCAATAACAAAAAATTGTAACTATGTGGGTAGAAGATATGTTAATTAGCTTGAAGGCAGTAATCATTTCACTATATGTGTGTGTACCAAATAATCATGTTATGTACTGTAAATATATATGATTTTTATTTAAAAATCAATTTAATAAATACATATAAGATTTAGACTCCCCATCCATAAAACACAGATTATACTAATACCTTCGCAGGATTGTGTTAAGGATTAAAATGCCAGCACATGTAAGTATTCGAGGAATATTTGCTATTATTATTACTGTCATGATTATTAATATGGCTGTTGTTATCCTTGTCCCCAACTTAATAGCTCAGTTGAAGAAAGGAAACAGCACATCCAAAAGTTCCAAATAACAATATAAGGGAATGGATCAGAGATAGCAACTAGGTTTCATGCCACTTGCCAACCCCAGGGCCTTTATTGCCAACCCCAGGATATTGGCTGCCTCAGATTCTGTGTTGAGAAGAATTCTGACGTTCTTGCCAGACTTGAAGGGAAAGAGCACCAATATCTATTAGTGATATTTTTCATGGGAAAGGGAGTTTGTATAGGAGGCTATCCTTGCCATTCTTAAAATGAATGATAAAATGCCGTGGGTGGCAGATAGAACAGTCACTTCTGGAGGAGATAGGATAGCTGGACTTAGAGGATGGGTTTGATATGAATGGAAGGAGATGAAGTAAGGCAGGAAGAGGTATCTGGCACCTGAAGTTTTCTGAGAAGATGTGCTAAGGATAAAACACACATAGCCATTCAGGTGACAGTAAGTAGAACAGCCTGTCTAAAGAAGTTCTGATGCTACAGATTAA
Organism: Mellivora capensis; assembly: GCA_004024625.1. NCBI lineage: Eukaryota > Metazoa > Chordata > Mammalia > Carnivora > Mustelidae > Mellivora > Mellivora capensis. Next base: position 12,380 of record PISX010016344.1, read on the forward strand.
CTCTACAAATATGGTAACCAGAGATACTGAGCCAGTGACCCAACATCAAATAAGCAGTCCCATTGTTCCCATAAATTTCTCTCAGACGCACTGGGACATGTGCCTAAATTTGAAGTTCAGAAAATATGGACACCAGTAAGTCTCTCAGACCATCTTGTCTCATGGAGCTATTCAAAGACTCCTTCCCTTTGCTCATGAGGACATCCTTTTGTGTTCAGTTCATGGTGGCTGTTCAAAACCCATTACTCTATGTGCACTCTACAAAGTCTTACAAATGTCTGCCATCACACACAGCTGGCATTGCTGCCCCAAGCATCTGAGATTCTCAACCAATAGACACACAGATTAAAAAGTCATTGAAAATGAAAAATGAAGAATCAGCTTACCAGATACTGTACCTGCCATGTATACCAGGTGCCCTCTCTATTACTCAGAACTATGCTACCCCTGGGGGCAGTGGCAGGAGGGCAGAGATCAAAGAGCTATCTATCAAAACCACAAATAAGAATGGGAAGTTTTGAAAAATTCCTGTTTGTAAAACCTCATAATTTGGCATAGTGAGATTTTTTTCATCCATTCTTTTTTATGGAGTGTGTCTACCACTAAGCAGGGACTTCTGTATTAGTTAGGGCTTATGTGGTTACAAGTGACAGAAAGACCTAACTCAAACTCATTTAAGCAAAGGAGAGGGTTGTTATAAGGGATAATGTGATGTCTGTGAAACTCAAAGACAAGAATGTGCCTGGGGCATGGGAACAACTGAAAGCAGCAGTTCAAAACCATCAGGGTTCTTTTTTATTCCTCTTGTCTCTGTGCTTCCATTCACTCTCTTCATTAGTTTCATTCTTAGTTCTAGCTAGTGATCAGCTTTCAAGTGATGAAAAACATGGGAGCCAATAGCTCCCTAACAGTACATGTAATAACTTTGGTCTCTGGGGGGGGGCGGGGGAGCACCTATCTTAACATTCTTTCCAGTTCCAAGTTGAAAAATCCCAGGGAAGGAATCATTGAAACCGTTGCAGTCAGGTAAACTCCAGAGAGTCATGAAACAACATGGCAGATCCTGGGGGAACCACAAAGATGGGGATAAGGGAGAGGAAGCTTCTGGAAGAAGGAAGGTAGGTGAAATGCTGGGCAAACAAAACAAGAAATGCCTGTGACAACCTCTCCTTATTTATTTTTTCATGGCAACTCCACTTTGGTATTAATCAATTCCATTCATTTAATAAGCACCTGTTTACTCATTTACTGAGTGTCTGATACATGCTTGATACGATGCTAGACTTGAGGGATGAAAAGATGACCATGATGCCTCTTAAGAGTGCTTGGCATTCAGAGATACAAAGACACATAAAATATACTTGGTTTAGGACCTCTAGGAACTTACTAAATAACCAATGAGAGAAGACTGTGTATTTGGAGAACAACCAAATGTCAAGCTGTGTTCTATGGATGATGAGGCTAAAAGAAGGTAAGTGAGGTCGGTGAGGCCTGGAACATTCAAGGAAACAGCTTGGAGAGGGTGATACTTCGGCAGGGTCTGTAAAGGGTGAGGAAGTTTTTGTTTATGACCACATGTGTTTCAAGTGCAGGATTTTCACAACCTCACACTAAGTAAGGCCTTCTGCTCATGGCTCTCTGCATCTGGAGGCCTTCTGGAATGCAACCGTCAGCCAGTGGCCCTGTTCCCCTCTGAGACAGGACTACCACCCACAGCTCTTCTGATAGCCTTGTTTTTTATTGCCATGGCTCATTGGATCAAAGCCTCTGAGTTTGATGCAAGTTCAGAATAATTCAAGGATTAACTCATCTCTCTGTGCTTGGGGAGCTACACAAGCAACATCTGGTACAGCCTGCAGAGGGATTCTTCACCCAAGGAGTTTCAAATTTCAACATGTGAGCTATCCTGCTGAATAACATCATCGACGGGAAACAGCACTCAGAGACCTCATCCTGTAACCAGAGCTCTGTGTAACACCCCACGGTCATGTTTTGCACACAATTATAATAAATGGTGCAAATTGTAACAGGTTCTTTATCATCTTGTTTCTTGCCAAAGGGACTGAATTCCACATTGATGGAGTTGAAATTCCCTTGTGGGTTTCCTCTGGGACCATTTCATAGCCTATCCTAGCACCATTAATAACACCCTTTCTGTGCACAGACAAGACCATAGTCTCACATTTTAATGTCATAGGGAATCTCTTGGTCGTTCCTTTAGTCAAATCCCATCTGTCACCTCCCTGTCTTCTCAGGATCCCTGGAAAGTCCTTGGTAAATCCTGATTTACCTTACCTCGTGGGAAATCCTGATTTGGTAAATCCCTGGTTGTGTCCTCTGTATCTCATGGGTTAGTTCCACAGCTCCTGGTGTTCTCTTCAATATTTTACCATGTTCTGGGACGCCTGGGTGGCTCAGTTGGTTAAGCGGCTGCCTTCAGCTCAGGTCATGATCCCAGCGTCCTGGGATCAAGTCCCATATCGGGCTCCTTGCTCGGCAGGGAGCCTGCTTCTCTCTCTGTCTCTGCCTGCCACTCTGTCTGCATGTGCTCACTCTCACTCTCTCTCTCTCTCTGACAAATAAATAAAATCTTAAAAAAAAATAAAATATGTAAACTTTAAAAAAATATATTTTACCATGTTCTTAAAGGTGAAACACTATAATGACTAAGAGTTGGGTGTTATGTGCCAGGGATATATTATTACGGAGGCACTATTATCATTACCCATGACTCATCAGAAAGAAAAATGAGGCTCAGATTTCAAGTGAATTGCCCAAGTACAAGGTATGAACCCATATCTGTCTCATTTCAAAGACTGTTCTTTCTAAGGGATAAGTATAGGGACCTAAGCTTATGGTGATGGGAGTCTCACATGAGAATCCCTACTTCTAAGTTGGGGAAGGAGACGGAAAGAAGAAAACACAAAGAGTATGGCTTGGAATTCAAAGGAGAATTTTGAGACAATGGTGAATTGTGTCTAAAGCCAGAATGGGTTGGTGAATATCGAGACCACTGGCATGAAAAAAGGATATTGGCAAATGTTTTCAAGAAAAACGTCAGTAGAGTAATGGATCTGGAAGAGGTTAGGTAGTGGGTGGATGAAACAGGCTGCAAACAAAAGGAAAGAGCCAGTAGACACATCATGGTATAAAGTTAAGGGCTGGTCAGTATCTATTAAACTTGAAACTCTGGGGGTGGAGCCCCGGAATTATTTTAACAAACGCTCTAGGTGATCCTGATATACACTCAAGTTTGTGACCCACTGCTACTTCAGAGTTTCTCAGCCTTGGCTGCACATTGGAACCACCTCGAATAATGATGCTTCTGCCTCATTTCCAGACAATGGGGTTTGATAACACTCTCCAGGCAATTCTGATGTGCTGCCAGAATTGGAAACCACTGCCACCATCAAAGAGAGAGGAAAGGAGCAATTCTAGCTGCAATGCAGAGTTCTGGCTATCCCTGGCATTGTACTAAGGATATGCTTTTCAAAGGTTGAATGGGCATAAAGATAATCCAACAAGCTCCCAGTGCTTTACAGACATTGCTCTAATGAATCCTCATGACAAGTCCATGAGGCAGGTATCATTAGTCCTATCCTACCTTTTGAAGACTTTGAGTTTCCAAGAAGTTACCTGATTTGCCTGGAATGTAATGGCAAAAATATGGCAAAGCTGGAACTTGAAAATTAAGCCTTCTTTGACTCAAAGTACTCACTTTTAAAAAATTGTGGTAAAACATACATGACATAAAAATTGCCACTTTCTGGGGTGCCTGGGTGGCTCATTGGGTTAGGCCTCTGTCTTCGGCTCATGTCATGGATCCCAGAGTCCTGGGATCGAAGCACGCATCGGGCTCTCTGCTTGGTGGGAAGTCTGCTTCCCTCTCTCTCTGCCAGCCTCTCTGCCTACTTGTGATCTCTCTCTCTCTGTCAAATAAATAAATGAAAATCTTTAAAAAATTTTAAAAAATTGCCACTTTCACCATTTGTAAGTGTACAATTCAGTGGCATTAAGTATAGTCACAATGTTGTACCACTTATCATCCATTTCCAGAACTTTTTCATCATTTCAAACAGAAACTCTGTACCCAGGGTGCCTGGGTGGCTCAGCAGGTTAAGCCTCTGCCTTCAGCTCAGGACATGATCTCAGGGTTCTGGGATTGAGCCCCACATCGGGCTCTCTGATCAGCAGGGAGCCTGCTTCCCCCTCTCTCTGCCTGCCTCTCTGCCTACTTGTGATCTCTCCTTCTCTGTCAAATAAATAAACAAAATCTTAAAAAAAGAAAGAAAGAAAGAAACTCTGTACCCATTAAACAGTAACTCCCCATTCTCCTCTCTCTCCAGCTCCCTGCTAACCTCTATTCTGCTGTCTCTGTGACTCAAATCATTTCTTCTAAATCACTATGTTTCTAGATGGGCTCAAAGGAGAAATGGAGGTGCTGAAATTGTTTTTTTTTTTTCCCCTTGAATAAGGGTATCTCTGAGTTAGCTGAGGATCCCACCTGCAACCCATGTTCCCCAAATTCTGAACAACTTGTAATTCCCACCAAACAGCATATTCCCTCTTATCTCCCTGTGTCACAGCACAGGAGAATCTCTCCACTGTGTGCCTTCTCCCACCTTGCCTTCATTTAGCAAACTCTCTCCTGCTCCAAGTCCCCCTCCAGGCATGACTGTCCCTGGGAATCTGACTCAGGTGTTTCCACAGATCCCACAGACCAGGCTTTGCAAACTGGAGTGCATTCCAATCACTTTGGCATTCTGTTAAAATGCAGATTTGGATTTAGTGGGTTTGGGACAGGGCCCTAAGATTCTGCATTTCTGTCAAGCTTCTGGGTGATGCTCATGCTACTGGTCCCCAAACTGCATTTAGAATAATGAGATCAGAGAGTGTAGTATTTCACCATAGCATGTTTTACTGTAATATTCCCTTAGTTGTTTCACCATTCCACTCTAAATACCTTGAGAACAGAAACCCATTTTATTTATTGTTATATTCCAGAGGCTAGCACTGTGCCAACTCAGTGTAACTCTCAATAAATGTTGACAAATGAATAAATGAGTTCACAGGCTGGAAAAATAAAAAGGAACCAAATCAATAAAGAGCCTCATACACCATCTAAGGAATTTGAAATTTATCCTGAAGTTGGGGAACCACTGAAGGATTTTAAGAGGGTGATATATCAAATGTATATGTGCAATGTGTTTTAAATGATCAAGACTGAAATCAAGGAAATAGTGAGCTACTGCACTAGTCCAAGCAAATGATTATGAAGGCCTGCACTAAAGTAGCAATGGTAGAAATGGAGAGAAGTAAGATGATTCAAGGCCCGAGAAATGGGTTGAGCACACATTCCCATTTGCTTCAGACAGATCCAATTTATTCTAAGTAAAATTACTAATGGTATCCTTTTTGTCTCCCGAAATACCCTGGTTTGGGTGAACTGTCTGTTCACCCTGTATATAGGAGATAAAGTTAAAAAAACATGAAGTGGGGTAAGCAGCAGAGTGAGCAGCCCAGGGTATGGTTTGCAAATTTCTGCCCTTAGTGACTGAGTGGATGTTATCACCATTTATCACACTGAGCAGTCCAGGAGGAGAAGCAGTGGGAGAACTTTATCCTTAAAATAAAAATAGTTAAGTCATATAGTGAGTCATTGAAAAGTGTTAAGTAAATTGCAGTAATAGCAGGACAAAAATTACAAAGAAGACACACAAATGGCTGAAATTTGGGGCATACTGATCAAAGGTATCACCAAATTGAGAACATTCTTCCTTTCTGAAGCTCTGAATTGTTAGTCTCAGAACAATTTAATAGAAAACCTGCCCCAATCTTCCAAACAAACCTACTACAGATGGGAAGTCAAAATGGTCAATTAATTCTGGGTTTTGTTTCTCCCCATTTTCTTCCCTTCAAGTCATAGCTCTATCTGCTCCCAATAGCCAATGGATCTTTAGGATTTGCTGGATCACATTTGACCATGGTCATTTAGACAGTTAAAACAATGATATACCACACAAAGACCTAACTGAATGAGAACACATTCCCTGGTTTGGCCTGAGCCAAAGGTCAGTGAACATGAAAACGTTCTACCTCATTTTATATGCCACATGACCCAACATCCTTACTAACCTCTATTCACACTTGCCAACACCTCGGCTTTTTTCCCCCTCTCCCCCAACATGTCAACAACTAGTTAATTGTTTAATAAACCTCAGAACATACCTTTGCTGCTCCTCCTGGCCAGAGAAGTCTGGAATTTTCCTAGTTTCTATTTCAAGGTGGCTCTTATTTGAGGGTTCCAAGTGCAGTCAAGCGGAAGAATAAATTCACCCACTAGAGCCTTTTGAGGGAACTTTCAAACAAAACTGTGGCTTTTCAAGTATTAAGAGGAAATGACAGACTGAACTAAGCTCAGTATTCATTTTAATACCTGTGTTAAAGGTTATGTTAGCAGCTGTCAAAACGCTGGCCCTTTCTAAATACATCACTCTTCGCCTTAAATCAGATATCTTGGGTGGTACCTGGAACTTGCTACTCTGGGATGACCCTGAGCAAAAGGACTGATTGTTCAAGGAGGTAAAATTTGTCTTCCAGGCATTCCTATCAGAGGTGCTAATGTCAGCCTGATGGGCAAGAGACATGGAACCCAGGACCCCAAGTCCTGAGACCGTTACTGCTTCCTACTACTGTTAGAGACTCAGGGAACTCTATCCCGTGCTGGAATATGACACCACACCCAATGAATTCCCTCTGGTGTGTTCCCAGCCTGAGGGCAGCCTCTGGACCCCATCCTGACTTCCCCATTGGGGAGTAGAAAGCAGGTATTCCCAAATAGAAGACGACCCTAAGTCTGCATTATTGCACCAACCAGAAGCAAAAGATAAGAGTTGAAAATCGTAAGAAAACACACCTCACAGCCACCAGAACCTTAATCACACTGAAAGCCCCCTGTTTAAGCTCCACTCTCCAAAGGAATCCTTGGCCATATCTGTACTCTTCCTCAGGGATTGTGAATGCATGCAGAAGAATTCACTGCATCAAGGACTAATTATGTATTATACAGAGGCTAACTGAACATAACTTTAAAAAAAGGAAGAGGAGGAGTTCATCTCACACTCCCATGAAAAATTGGGGTGGCATACAAGTCCCCCTCTATTATGTTTCTACTTCTGATTCCCATGACCTACCCCCTCCCTCCCAAGTCTTAAAGGCAGAGTTCAACCAGGATCCGCCCTTTCGAACCAAAGGCATTTCACACATTCTTCTAAACCAGCCAGTTTAGGGATTTGACTCCTTAGGGCATTGTATTATATGACTGGAAAAGCCGACAAATTCATTCATAATCACATGATAATGGTTGACAATCACATCGTCCTGATGGAAAAGGTTGACTGCAGGAGATACAGCCCTGGGGTAGGTCCTGATACCATCACTTGCTACCTGGTGACAACCTGACTGTGGTAATTTCCTCAGTGGTAAACTGGGGCTCACTGCGGTGAAATTCCCTTCTCTCGGTGCCTTCTATATGGTTAGATGCTCAACCAGTGTTAACAGAACTGAGTGATAATGCAAGCAGATAGAGAAATGCCTTTGGTGGTTAAGCAAGAGTCCTAGTACTGAAAACAATTATGCTGCCTCTCTGTAGGTAATTCCAAGATTTTTCTCTTTCAAAATGACAAATGGACCTTTAGGACAGTGAAACCACGTGCCATTATACATTTGTTCAAATTCATTTACTACATACCATACCCCCAAGAGTGAGCCCTAATATAATCCATGGACTACGGTGGTAATGATGTGTTAGTATGGGCCCATCAATTGCAACGAAAACCCCACTCTGGGTGGGGGGCAGGGAGTGGGGGACACTGCTTGTCGAGGGGCGCTCTATACTAAACTGCTCTAGAAGGCAAAGTTCATAAATTTTTTAAATGCCATAAAAGGGGACGCCTGGGCTCAGTGGGTTAAAGCCTCTGCCTTCGGCTCAGATCATGATCCCAGGATCCTGGGATCGAGCCCCGCATCGGGCTCTCTGCTCAGCAGGGAGCCTGCTTCTCCTCTCTCTCTGCCCATCTCTCTGCCTACTTGTGATCTCTCTCTCTATCAAATAAATAAATAAAAATCTTTAAAATGCCATAAAAGGTACATTTAAGCAAAATTAAAACCTTTTATTTCTAAATAAGTTTTTTAAGTTTCTCAAAGCAGGAGTTCCCCTCACCCCCTGCCGTGGCTCCTGCATTGCTGGTATCCCCCACTCACTGTGTCATTCCGTAGTGACCAACAAGCTACAAGGTCAGGGAGGGCCAAAGGATCTGTGAATTCCCCCTGGTGTTCTGTCATAGGTCAGTTGGCTGGAAAGGGGCAAGAGGATATTGAGACTGAGGACTGAAGTCTATAAAAGCAAAATGTTCCCAGAAGAAAGTGTAAGTGTACTAGCAGCCCTTCTAAGAGACACCAAAAAGAGAAAGCGGCTAGGAAAGGAACAAGATTAGAAGAGACAGTAACAAAAGTGCAAAATCACAATGGAAAAACCCAAGTGAGATGGAGACACTTTTGACCATTAAAAGGAGAATAGAAGGAGCCAGAAGGGAGAAGAGAGAAGACAATGGAGTTCTGCTGTACACAGAGAGGGGAGAAAAGAGCCTTGCACTCCCTGCCCTCAGTGCTTAAATAAGAAGGGGGGAAAAGAGGCATCTGGGTGGCTCAGTAGGTTGAGCGTCTACCTTTAGCTGGGGTCATGATCCTCAATCCCATGTCCTGGGATTGAGTCCCGCCTTGGGCTCCCTGGTCAGTGCTTCTACTTCTACCTTTGCCCCCTGCTTGTGATCTTTCTCTATCACTCTCTCTTTCTCTCAAATAAATAAAATCTTTTTTAAAAGGTGGGGGACAAAGAAGGAGAATGTTTGTAGAACAGTGACACAGTCAGCCTGCCTCTGTCCCACACCATCTACCAGAGAATGCACATCTGTGCCTATCAATGAAATGAATGACTCACCAAGAAAAGGTGAATTTATTTTTTAAATTTATTTTTTTAAAGATTTTATTTGTCAGAGAGAGGGAGAAAGAGAGAGAGAGAAAGCACAAGCAAGGGGAGCGGCAGGGAAAGGTTCTGCCAGCAAGGTTCTGAAGGCAAAATGACCGTATTTGTCAAATTTCAGATACAGTTCCTGTCCATTCCAGCCATTCCTGCTTATAGGAATTTCTCCCACCGATTTCCTTGGCACATGTGTGAAATGATGTATATACAAGGTCATTCATGTGCAATTGTAGCAGTCTGGAAACCACACAATTGTTCAGATAGGGAATTGTTAAATAAACAATGACACAGTGCACAATGGAATACTATACTGATGTAACAGAACAAAAAAATGAGGAAGCTCTCTATATATTGATAAGGAAGCATCTCCAAGACATGTTGCTTAGTCAAAAGAAGGCTCAAAGATGTCAGTACGGTATGTGACATTTGGGGGTAGAAGTTAAAAGGGAAAAATTTTTTAATGTGTTTCTGCTTGTATTTTTATAAAAAGTGGGTATCTGCAAAAAGACGTGTATTGAGTAAATGTGGATAAAGGAAGAATACAAAGGCTTTTCACAGAGTTCCTTTTTATACTGTTTTGATTTCTGAATCCCATGAGTACTATTACTGATTCAAAAATTTTAAAATAAGAACAAATGATTCCAAAAGTAAGGGCTGTGAGCTGGAGCAGCTGAAGCCCTACTTATCTAGAAATTACCTTTCCATCCCAGCAGTTGCTGTAGTTGTCTATCAGAGGAACTCTTGGGTGATCCTATCAGTCAGGGCTCTGATGGATAAGCATCAGAAATCCTCATCAAGTTTATGGGAGTTAAAAAGACATGCTGTCAACTCATGTAACTGAGGAGTCCAGACATGGAGTCGGCTTTGGGAACAGTGGGGCACAGAGCACTGCTCTTTGCTGAGGGACTGCCGAAGCTGGGCTTACTAGGCATCTCATGGCACCTCAGCTCAAACCACAAAACAGATTGTTGGTACCTCGGTTAGCATTTTCTAAGCATTGGTTTTGGAAGTTGCAGCCACTCCCAATATGAGTCTGGCATCCTGCTGCCCTTCATTTTAGAAGATGAGTCTCTTGGGGGTGACCAAGGAGAGTCTAGGAGCTTCTCCTCCAGGGCTTAAGGCTGTGGTTGCTCTCTTATGCAACAGACAGGACGCAAACGCATGACATTCTGGCCTTGAGAATGCCAGGCATCCAGAGCCAGACCAAGAATATGTGTGTGGGGAGACGGCTGGGCTTACTGGCCTGCCAGAATCAGGGAGTGGGAGAGAATGGGATACCACTTATCTCCCTCCCACTCCTCCTTCCTCATTCCAGGGCCCAAACACCAGACCAGTGTGTCTCCAACTGAGTAAAAAAATGGGAACATGGGACGATGCCACATGCAAGCGATGTTAGGAAACCCAAACACAGCACAACACTGATGTGCTTAATTTGATTTATGAAATGCAATTTCTGTGGAATTCTCTGTTAATGAAGAAAGAAAAGAAAAAGAAAAAAGAGAAGGAAAGAGAGAGAGAAAAGAAAGGAAAAAAGAAAAACGAAAAGGGAAGGAAGGACGAAAGGGAGGGAGGGAAGAAGGAAGGAAGGAAATAAAAACCCACTTGATTCACAATCAGGAAAACACGAGTCCCCGCCCGGACTCCGTTGCCAGGCGGCAGCAGAACCTCTGGCACGTCCCTGAGCTGCTCTCTCCGTTTCCTCATCTGAAACATGTGATGGATAACTGCCCGACCAACCACACGGGGGTTAAATAAAAACACAAGCTGGGAAAAGCGTAACTTCGAAGGTAACTGAAGGCATGTTTATTACCTAAATGGTTTAAATTTACTTCGTTTAACCTGAAAACATTGTCAGCAAGTATCATTTGATTTACTCTGAAGCAAGTTAACTTGCCTTCCCTGGAGGGCGGGCAAGGGGTGAGGGGTTGGTTATCTACTGTCCTGTGTCTGTCCCAGATCCATTTCCCATTCTTTTCTTCTGAGAAACAACTTCACCCACCACCAGCCCAGCATTTCAGACACCGCGGGCCCCTCCCTGGTCCAGAGGGGGACACATGACACAGGGCTGACTAAGAGCATCAGACCTGCCTGAGCATGGGCATGTGACCCAAGCCAGCGAATCAGAGACAATGAGCTTCAACTCACGGGCTTTTGTGCGAACTCTGCAGAGGTCCCCTCTTTCCACTGGACAGGTTGTCGCCCTCGGGCTTCTAGAAGCCATCTCTCGCCCATCTGGGGGAAACCTGCCTGCGAACGATGCCAACAGAGAGAGAAAGTAGAGCTAGGAGAAGGAGAAAATAAGTGAAGTTCTGGTAGCACTTTTGGATCCAGTCATCCCTGAAGCCAGCTCCACCCCTGGACTTGAGTCAATAGATGCCCCTTTCTTCTTTGACACTTTTAAGTTGGACTTCTGGTGCCTTTACCTCTAAGAGTCTAGACATGCAAACTTCTGACCTAATGCTTGAGTCTCTACACAAACATGAACCACTGCAACCACATGCAAAACTACAAGAATGAAGAAAACATAAGATTTACGCTCTATCCTGATGGGGTCCAAGCGGAGCTAGAATTGTTTCCTGGATATATAGACTTCATAGTAGTACCTAGTCAACATGTTGTAATTGAACTGAGACACAAATTACTAAAATAAAGAAATACTTCATTTTATTTTACTCTGTCAGCCATGAGGTCCAAGGAAGTGCAAGCTCATGGAAATTAGAAATAATACCAAAATGTGGATAAGACCAGCTTTAGAGATTTCATGGAGGCAGCAGAATGTGCTTGTCTGCAGTGATTTTTGGAGCTCTCAGTTTGCCAAGCCAGGTGTACCATTTTGTCTAGCCCATCTAAGAATTTCGGTGGTAACTGTCCAGGTTGAGGAGAGTTGTCACAGAGTGGTGAAGCCCAAACAACTGAAATGTTCACAGTACACAAAGCAAAGCAAGTCAGCATTACTGGGTGATACAGATTATTCATTTATCACTTAACTAGTAAACAATGTACCCGTGTAAATCTCATTTTACAGCACTACAAATATCCCTAGTCATGCCTTCCTTTGTTCGCTGATTCGTTCATTCATTCAATGATTTGATTAAGCACCTAGTAGGGATGGGCCAGGAGGTACCCTGGTAAACACTGGAGTTACAAAGTTAAAGATTAAGGCCCATAATCTGCCCTCAAAGAGCTCCGAATCTATCTCGCAGAGAGATAAAGAAATGAAGAATGACAATGCATCATGAGAAGCACAGGTAGGGAAAGTCTGTTCAAAGTGAGTCCCAAGCGTGGATCCATTCTCCTCCAGGTTCCTTAGCACAGCTAAGTGACACTTCTCCCCCATCTTCAGAATAAGGAATGCTTGACATTGTTTCAATCAGTCCTTCATTTCCAGTGTTGCCATGAGGAGCCACAGCATTACAAGTTGCAACAGACTCAGACATGGTTATATGGGGTTTTCACCGCTGCACATGCAGGGGACATGGTTGGTCATTGCAGAGGTGGTGGATGGACTGCTTCATTCATCGAGACAGTTCCTAAGGAGCCACGATGTGCCCACCACTCTCAGAGTCCCTCCCAGCCTGTCTAGGTGGGCTGCTCTGCTCTTGGCATTCATTCTCAAGGTCTGGATCTACTTGGCCGGATGCAGATTTGCGGTCTGGAGGAGCTTCGAAGGAAGGCCTTCTCTTCGGCTTTCACATCTAAGCCTTAACATGTCAAGGCCCACTTCTTGTTCTGGAACCATTAGCTTTGCCTTTGTCATGTGTGCTTTGGGTGAGAAGGTGGAGTCTGTAGGTCTTGCTTAACGAAGGACTGACTCCCATCTCGTACAGTGCGCAAACATCCAGCCACCCACATTGAAAGAAGGAGCAAATAGCCTGCACCCTGCACCCTGCACCCTCTCTTTCTCTGCTGTCTCAGACCGGTGTTCTTTCCCACAGGCTTAGTGGCAAGAAATGAACTCGAGACATGAGTTTCAGCTCCTGAGTCAGACTGCATGTATAGCATTTTATGCTGGTAACAATAAAGGGTGGTTTTACAAATGGTCTTTTTAATGCTTTTCACAGATTGGCTTTTGTGGAGGTTTAGTATTAACCAAAGTTCTCCTTCCCATAATCCTACCTTCCATAAATGGTCCCTGAGATACTTCCCCTCCTTGCTTATCCAGCAAAGACAACAATCCGGAATCCAGTGAGGTTTTCCTTGTTGGGGGCTCGCCTCCATTTTATTGTTGTTCTAAGGCTTTTCTAATCTGTCTTGATGAATTCATCCCACCTGGAACTGGGTCCACTATGGAATGCCAGTTAGGTTAGCAGCAAGGGTAAAGGCTTTGGCACTGTGAGCAGAGAGGCCCACGGGGGACGGAATCTAAAAACTGAGGTCTTCTGTGTTCACTTAGAGTTAATATGCATAGAGAGAGTAAGGCCGTTTGATAGAAGCACTTTGCTTAGTTCATTTAAAAATCAGAATATCCTTGTTAGTGTTCGTTTGTTAACTAAATCTTTATGATCATTATCAATCAAACTTTATAAATGCTATCATGATATAAAATTAGACCGTTCATTCTCTAAAAATAAAATTTAAGAATGAATATGCCCTGATTTTACTTGTTAGTGAATTCCTCATTTAGTGTATTCCCAGAAATCACTTACACACAAAGAAAACACAAAACAGAATCTGTGCAAAAATAAGAGCTCTCCATTTTCTGTAACACCTTCTCTTTTCCGTAATGAATTTGTTCATGTAAAAAAAGTGTCTACTTGGAAAATTATAAAAACATTGCTACAATGTCATAAATGCTCTACATTCTCTAGGAAAACATACCTTTGGAAATAGTACAACTATTGGGAATTCTTAAAGAAATTCAAGTCGTGGACGTGCCGCAGATACTTTCCTCTCAGGGCAACATGGAAACCCTGTCTGTCCTCCCTACCACTTCCAGAAATTGTCTGCGACTCTCACTGAGTGAGGTATCATTCTTCTTTCTTCAAACATCATCATTGATTTCTGTGGATATTCTTAGGGTGACACTCTATTAAAAACAGAAGAAAAAGATTTCAAAGAAGGTTTTATATGCAAACAATGAATCTTGGAATACCACATCAAAAACTAATGATGTGGGACGCCTGGGTGGCTCAGTTGGTTGGACGACTGCCTTTGGCTCAGGTCATGATCCCGGAGACCTGGGATCGAGTCCCGCATCGGGCTCCCAGCTCCATGGGGAGTCTGCTTCTCCCTCTGACCTTCTCCTCGCTCATGCCCTCTCTCACTGCCTCTCTCTCAAATAAATAAATAAAATCTTAAAAAAAAAAAAAAAAAACTAATGATGTACTATATGGTGACTAACAATTTATAAAAAAAGAAGAAGAAGAAGAAGGTAAACCGGTGCCAGCAACAGAGTCCCCACACCCTTCAGATGTGCCCTCACTATGGTTTCGGCAGAGTTTGAATTCGGTCTGAAAGAATTTTCTTGGTTTTCTGTATACTTTTTGCTAAGAATTCATTTGTTTCAAAACATCCGATTTTCTTTGTTGTCAAACCTGATAAGGTGCCACATCCTCTCTGCCTTGGGAACATTTTTCAACAACAAACTTTGTTTTCAACAAAAAACTTTGTTTATTCAAAGGATGTATTTCCTATTATTTGGAACTAGTAAACGAGGCCACCTCAGAAAGCTAATAACCAAGATATATGACTATGAGTATCCATCCAGCGGGCAGAGAACATATGAAAATTTCATTGTTTGGGAGAGCAGTTAGAGATGCTTTTCTTAGAGAATAAACTATTGTTCTATGGCATGCTCCTAACCCTAACTGTCAGCAATTAATAACATATGAACTGAAAAATACGTACCTGGAAATCGTGGATGAATGTTAGGAAGTAGAAAATGAAACCAAAGGCCACTGTCCATTCGCAGATTGCACTCACTACGTGATATATATAATCCTAAAAGCAAAGATAAAGAAACAGAATTTAGCCAAAATACACTGTATTCCCTGTAATGGGTGTACTGAAACAAGAAGCTGGTCAGAACAGAGAGGAAAGTCGTTGGGTGAACATAAATCAACACCTTGAGAAAACACAGTGAGCCAGACCAGGTGGAGGAACATCAGGGCACCTGCCCAGTGAGAACATGAACGCAATTATCCAAAACGTTCTTGAAGGCTCTCTTACACTCTGGCTTTAAGACTTAGTCTATACACTTCAAAAAGGCAGAATAGGGCCCACAAAATGGCCGAGATGGGGAGGCAAATTTGGACTCAAGAAAAAATTTTCTATTCAAGGCGTGACTTGCTCTCCCACTGCTAGGAATCCCAAAGTTGAAATGCATGCTTAAAAAACATCAAGTCAAAAACAAAACAAAACAACAACAACAACAAAATATCAAGTCAGCTTCTGGGGCATTATTAAAATGAGTGCTCAGACCCAGAGAAGAATGGCTGACACCACCGGCTGTTGTGTTTCTCTGTTACCACAGAAAATGTCTTATCAGAACACTGCTCCGCTTGCAGCCACAGAGCAGAGGCGAAGGGGACATCGACATGGTATCTGTCTTATTGGGGGCAAAGATGAGAGAATGCAAAGCAAGAGTAGGAGGCTTTAATTGGAGGTTCCGCCTATGGAGGCCAGAGAATTAATAAAAATAAACGGACTGGCAGTTGCAGAAAAAGAGGAAGAATGGCCAACCCAGTCATCAGTTCAGTTTCATTTTTACCAAATGGGAAAATATGACCCTGGTGTTGCTTTGAGACATTAAGAAAAAGTCTGTGCGTGTGCACGTGTGTGTGCGCACGTGTGTGTGTGTGTGTGTGTGTGTGTGTGGTGTGGTGTGAACTCTCCTGATTTTTAAAGGCGGTAAATTACTTCAAAAGCATTTTTAAACACCATCCAAAGGTCGCCTGGGTGGCTCCGTCGGTTAGGTGTCCAACTCTTCATCTCAGCTCAGGTCTTGATCTCAGGGTTGAGAGTTCAAGCCCCAGTTGTGAGTTCCACCTGCGGAACATACTGAACTACAATAAAATACAACTGTCTGAGTACAAACTGCCTGTCTGCATTCTGACTTGAGCCCACCTGCCAGATTAGGCCTGTGGACTGTCATCAGTTCTCTGATTTCAAACAGTGACCTATTTTTTTCCTACTTCACTTTTTGCTGTGCTATAGGTTACATGCATGAATACGCAAATATGCTGGGCTGCAGGTTGGTTCCCTGGTGATGAGTGCTTTCTCTGATCCAGTTTTCATCCATGAAGTTTTCATTGTGGTGCATCAAACTCTCACAGACACCGCTTCTCGCTCTCCTCCTGCACGTCCATATCCATCCTGGCCCTCATCCAACGCACACTGGGGAGAACCCCATCAGCCTACGCTGGGGGAGAGAACCGAGGCTCCTACCTCCTTTTGGTGACCTTACCAGAAGATCTACCTCATCCTTTATCGTCTTCGGACAGTGAAGATGGCTTATAAGAATGGAAACAGAATTGGGGGAGAAGGATTTCTTTAGCATATTTAATGAAAGCACACTGAACTAGGAGTGCAGAATATTCTGCTACACTTGTGGCAACACAGGCAAAGCTCTGATCTCCTGGCTATGTGAAATGAGACAATGATATTAAAATTCTCACCATCGCTACCAAGTAAGTTAATGCACAGGAATGTGCCACACAAGCTCCCAAGCACGCCACAGAAGTCTGGAGCAGTACCTAAGCCGTTGTTCCATTCAGTGAATTAATGTAAAGGGTTTTGTGTGCATTCACTGATACTGAGAACAGAAAATAATACAAGAGTGGCATGGTGATTTATGGAGTGAGCAGAAAATGAGGTACTTTTCACATTTTTAAAGTAGAAAATGAAATGAAAAACAATTTTTAATTGGCTGGGGGCATATACTTCAAGAAATCCTTTCCAGCCCCTGGTTGGTTTGATTTGTGGTGGAAGATCTCCCTCCAGTGGCTGAACTGGTAAAGAACACCCAAAGCCTCCCTGCTGTGAAATCAGAAAGGACTTTTTTTTTTTCCATTTTATTTTATTTTATTTTCAGTGTTCCAAAATTGTTTATGCACCACACCCAGTACTCCATGCAATACGTGCCCTCCTTCATACCCACCACCAGGCTCACCCAAACCCCCATCCCCGTCCCCTCCAAAACCCTCAGTTTGTTTCTCAGAGTCCACAGTCTCTCATGGTTTGTCTCCTGCTCCGATTTTTAAAAAACTTCTGCCTGGATCATTCTCTCACTCACCATCTTCAGTCTCTTCAGAGTCTGTCCGTCTCTCTCTCTTTTTAAAGATTTTGTTGTTTTACTTGAAACAGAGAGACAGACCATGAGCATGAGCAGGGGTGAGGAGGCAGAGAGAGAGAATCAAACTCCCCGCTGAGCAGGGAGCCCAATGCAGGGCTGGATCCCAGGACCCTGAGATCATGACCTGAGCTAAAGACAGGTGCTCCACCAACTGAGTCACCCAGGCACCCCCTCTCCGTAGTCTTCTACAGGCTTCCGTCACATGCCAGAATCCTGCTGTGAAAAATCCCCTGATCCCACTGGCCCTCTAGCCACCATGTTATATCTCCTCTTCCTCTCACCTCCAAACATTCACTGATAGCTGAATGAACGAATCACCCCCTCGCCATTTCTTTACCCTCCTGCAATTGTCTTCTAAAGCCAACACTTTACTGAAACTGCTTTCTGAAAAACATCAGTAACACCCCGGCCCCTTGAAAAACCAACTGGTGTTCTCCCACCAACTCTCCTCTCCTGAGCAACATTCCTTTCCCATATGGCATTTGGAAGGGCCACCACTGGGCATACCTATGGCATGAGTCCATCTCAATTCTTCAGGAGTTCTGACGTTAGGGCTGAAATAACCAGTCACTCTACCCTGTGCCCTGATGGTTCCCAGTCCCCCCACTGGTCTAGTTCCACAAGCAACTGGGCCATTCTCCTTCATGTTTCACTACAGCCTTGGAGTCAACAATTCTAAAACTAAACCCACTCACCTTCCCTGCATTGAATCATTTATTCCTGTTTGGGACCCGGCTTCTATCTGCTCATGGGAATAGATTCTTGGCTTCCCCCAAGATAAAGTTTGGAATTTTATGAATCTTTGATTCATGTCCTTCCATTCTCGCGTCTGTCACTTGCCAGCACCCATTAAATATTTCCCCTTCTTACTTCCACCCTAGGATAATCTTTTTTTTTTTTTTTACTCATTCTTCTTAAAGTTTTTTATTTTAATTTCTGTATAGTTAACATACAGTGTAATATTAGTTTATGTATAGTTAACATACTGTGTGTGTATGTATGTATGTATAACTGTATGTATAGTTAACATACAGTGTAATATTAGTTTCAGGTGTACAATACAGTGATTCAGCACTTCCATACATCACCCTCATCACAGCAAGTGCACGCCTTCATCCCCTTTACCTGTTTCACCCACCCCCTCTCTCACAGCCCCCTCTGGTAACCATCAGTTTGTTCTCTATAAAATTACAAGTCTATTTCTTGGTTTGTCTATCTTTCTCACTTTTTCCTTTGTCCATTTGTTTTTTTTCTTAAATTCCATATCTTAAATTCCATATATATATATATATATACATGTGAAATCATACATTTTTTGTCTTTCTCTGACTTATTCGCTTAGCATTATACTCACTAGCTCCAACCATGTTGTTGCAAATGGCAAGATTTCATTCATTTTATGGCTGAATAATATTCCATTGTATATATATACCACATCTTTAACCATTCGTCTACTGATAGACAGTTGGGCAGCTTCCATCATTTGGCTATTGTAAATAATGCTGCAATAAACATAGGGGTGGCATGTATCTCTTTGAATTAACGTTGTTGTATTTGGGGGGTAAATACCCAGTACTGTGATTACTGGATCGTATGCTAGTTCTATTTTTAACTTTTTGAAGACCCTCCATGCTGTTTTCCACAGTGGCTGCACCAGTTTGCGTTCCCACCAACAGTGCACAAGGGTCCCCTCTCTCCCCATCCTCTCCAACACTTGTTTCTTGTGTTGTTGATTTCAGCCATTCTGACAGGTGTGAGGTGCTATCTCATTGTGGTTTTGATCTGCATTTCCCTGACGATAAGTGATGTTGAACCCCCTAGGAGAATCTTGATTTGAAATCTAAACTAGAAAACTGCCCTCTCCCTGCCACCCTAACTCCAGGCTCTCTCCTCAGCCCTTCATCCCAGCATTGCTGCTAACTAATAGCTAACTGCTAATATTCTTTCA
This sequence comes from Mellivora capensis, assembly GCA_004024625.1. NCBI lineage: Eukaryota > Metazoa > Chordata > Mammalia > Carnivora > Mustelidae > Mellivora > Mellivora capensis. The sequence continues at coordinate 31,661 of PISX010016344.1, forward strand.
ATACTTGCCTGTTCAAAGCCTTCAAAAGCTTATCCTGGTCACCTACGTCAAGTAGGATCCTCTCTGACTACCTCTTAAAACTTTGCACAAACTCCCTGCTCACGAAGATAGACCTGACCACGTTTATTCTCAGGTTCATTCTGAAACAAAGTGCCCTCTGTGCTGGAGTGGGTCTCATCCTTTCTGCTTAACACTCACTGCTTCCCCGGACCTCCATACACCTTAATTCACATCGGCCCCCTTCCATTAAGTGTCTGACCTCTTCTGATGAGGAAATTCAATTAGGAACTCAAAATTTTGAAAATTATTTTAGAAGAATCCCCAGGAACCAGGTTCAACAATCATTTGAAGATGAGTTAAATTTTACCTTTTCTTTTGGATTCCACTCCAGCTTTGTTATAGAAATTAGTGAAGCACAGGCAATCACTAAAGGGCAATAGTTAAGGAAGCTCCAAAAAAACAAAAACAAAAACAAAAACCCAGATCTTTTAATGTTAAGACTATTCTTCTAATCATCATCACAGTGTTAAAATGTTAATACCAACATTTCTGCAATCAGACCAGTTACATCGGCTTTTCATAATCTCAAATCTTAAGTTCGATTGTGACAGCATTTAAATTATAATATGGACATACAGTCATTCCTTAGCAATACCTTTTCAGCTATGTATAGCCAAATTTCATCTGTGGCTACATTTTGCTCCACTGTGCTTGTTAAATTTGGTCCAAATGACAGATGGGGGGAGGGTGCCTGGGTGGCTCAGCTGTTAAGTGTCTGCCTTTGGCTGGCTGGATCGAGCCCCGCATTGGGCTCCCTGCTTGCCGGGAAGCCTGCTTCTCCCTCTCCCACTCCCCCTGTTTGTGTTCCCTCTCTTGCTGTGTCTCTCTCGCGTGAATAAATAAATAAAAATCTTAATTTAAAAAAGAACAAAAACAAAAAACAAAATGACAGATGGGTACTTTTTGAGGACTTTTCTCCTAAAATACTCTTTTCCCTAAACAAAAGTTTTGGGGGGAAAAAAAATACTCTTGCCCTAAGAATCCTATCTTCAAGGCAACAGCTTTAAGGAAAAATTAACATTTCAAAGTACCAAAGCATCACAAACTACCAAGGTTCTTCTACAAAAACAAGCTACAGATTCAAACTACTGTCTTTAAAAAACAGACTTATTCCATCAGGTCATTGGGTATAAGCCAGAGTCCTTCCCAGCCCAGAGTTTACAAATCAAAGAGCTACACCCTACCTCTGACCTTAGGGGGTACCCAGAGAGGCCAGTCAAACAGTGCCAGGCACTGAGGCTAAAACCTCCGTGTGCTGTCTGCACAGACATTCTGATGGAGCTTATAAAGGCAAAAGAGAAAGCTAGAGATGAGATGCTTTTAAAATGCTTTTGCAAAAAAAACAAAAAATGCTTTTGCAAACAGTTACGAATTCAAAGCTTTGAGTCAATGCCAAGTTTATAACTTCCTCTGAATTCAGAGTCAGCACCTCTTCTCCCTCCCATCCCTACCCCCCAATATTTTGCAATTCTTAACACTTCTCGGTTTCCCAAAATAAAAGATTCTCTGGTCGTGTCATTAGCATGTTTCTAATAGTTTAAAATCCTCTTAATTCTTTGTTCTTGAGTCCTGTCTTCTGCGCATCAGGTACCGTTCTGGTGGGGAGGGCACGACGACTTCAGAGTGGAATGGGCTTTGAGGGAGGCTTCACTGAGTTGAGCCTAATGTAAGCTGAGGCTTGAGGAGCTCTCTAGAGCAGTGTCCCCCCCAGAAATTAATGCCAGCCATGTGAGTAATGTAAAATATTCTACTATAGGCAGACAGCTTCTCCTCTGCTGCCCTACCCGCTTCTCCCTTGGGGTGTATTCAATAAAGTTCTAAATCCTATTAAAAAACAAACAAACAACAACAACAACAAAATACTATAGTAGTTACACTAAAGAAAATCTAAAAAGAACCAAATGAGCAGTCCAGGCTGGCACAGTCGGTAGAACATGTGACTTGATCTCAGAGTTGCCAGGTTAGGTCATATGTTGGGTGTAGAGATTACTTAAAAATAAAATCTTGGGGTGCCTGGGTGGTTCAGTGGGTTAAAGCCTCTGCCTTTGGCTCAGGTCATAATCTCAGGGTCCTGGGATTGAGCCCCTCATCATGCTCTCTGCTTGGCGGGGAGCCTGCTCCCCGCCCCCACCTGTCTCTGCTTACTTGTGATCTCTCTGTCAAATTTTTAAAAATTTTAAATTTTTAAAAAAATCTATTTTTTTTTAGATTTTTACTTATTATTTGACAGACAGAGATCACGAGCAGGCAGAGAGAGAGGAGGAAGCAGGATCTCCACTGAGCAGAGAGCCCAATGCGGGGCTCAATCCCACCACCCTGAGATCATGGCCTGAGCTGATGGCAGAGGCTTTGACCCACTGAGCCACCCAGGTGCCCCTAAAAAAAAAAAAAAAATCTTTAAAAAAAATAAAATAAAATCTTGAGGCACTTGAGTGGCTCAGTTGGTTAAACAGCTGCCTTCAGCTCAGGTTATGATCTCAGGGTCCTAGGATCAAGCCCCACAGCAGGCTCCTTGCTCAGCAGGAAACCTGCTTCTCCCCTGCCTGCCCATTCCCCCTGCTTGTGCTTGCTCTCTGTCTCTCTCACTCAGGCTGTCAAATAAATAAATAAAATCTTTAAATAAACAAATAAGTAAATAAGTAAAATCTTAAAAATAAATAAATAGAACCAAATGAAATTAATTTTAACAATATATCTTATCTAAAAGACTCTTAATCTCAAGAAACAAACTGAGGGTTGCTGGGGGTTGGGGGTGTAGGGATAGGGTGGCTGAGTTATGGACATTGGGGAGGGTATGTGCTATGGTGAGTGCTGTGAATTGTGTAAGACTGATGATTCACACACCTATACCCCTGGGGCAAATAATACATTATGGGTTAATAAAAAAAGAAAGAAAGAAAGAAAGAAAGAAAGAGAGAAAGAAAGAGAATATATCTTATCTAATCCAATATATCAAAAATATGATCATTTGAACATGTATTAATATAAATTAGTAATGAGATAGTCTACATTCTCCTTTTATTACATCTTTGAAATTGGTATGGTTTTTACGCTTAACTGCCCATCTCCATGTAGACCAGCCACATTTCAGGCGTTCAGTAGCTCCATGTGGCTGGTGGTACTGTATTGGACAGCTCAGCTCTAGAAAGCAAGGTGAAGGAGGATAATCCAGCCAGGTAGAAGAGAATGCGCCAAGGCAGAGAACAGGAAATGGTCAAGTCCAGGGGAGAACATGTTAGAATAAGGTCAGAAAAATAGGTTGCCTCATGGGGCGCCTGGGTGGCTCAGTCGGTTCAGTGTCCGACTCTGGGTTTCAGCTCAGGTCATAAGCTCAGGGCTGTGAGGTCAAGTCCCACATGGGGCTCCAAGCACAGTGAGGGGTCCGCTTTAGATTATATATATATATCTCTCTCTCTAAAATAAGTAAATCAATAAAATCTTTTGAAAAAAATACTCAATAGGCAGGCTCAGACTATGTGTCTCTAGCAAAGGAACTTCGGCTTTATGCTGATAGTGGTTTTGCGAAGGCTTGTGAAAGCTTTGCAAGCCAGGTGCAAGATGGATAGACTCACAGGGAAGGCTTAGAAGCAAGATCCTAGCCTCATCTGTGCTTCAGTTTCTTCATGAGTCAAGTGACGATGTTTCATAGAACTATGGCAGTAAGAAGAGACAAAGGCATTTTAAAGATATTTTGAAATCTTTGTAAAGAGACATAAATACCACACTAATGATTAGGACAAAAGACCTTTCCATGTGGATGAATTCGTTTGAGTTAATTAATTAATTAATTTTTAGATTTATTTATTTATTTATTTATTTGACAGAAAAACAGCAAGAGAGGAAACACAGGAGGAGGAGTGGGAGAGGGAGAGGCAGGCCTCCTGTTGAGCCGAGAGCCTGATGTGGGGCTTGATCCCAGGATTCTGGGATCATGACCTGAGTCGAAGGGGCCCCTTGAGTTAATTTAACACAGGGACATGACCTATTTCTGTTTGGGGATGCTATCCCTTGGTGTGCCTCCTAAAAACCACCTAGAAATGGGAACTATTTGTATGTGAAACTCTGAGGCCTAAAATGCTTATTCTTGCTAAAAATTCTCTCTGATTTTAACATCTAGAGATTTAACATCTAGAGCCTCTCAAGTTGGAAGCAAGAAAAGTTTTCCTACACCAAGAAACTGGCTTTAACACTTCAAACAATGATACTATAAATTCTGCAACTAACACAAAGCTAAAAGTTTTAAGCAGATATATTTGGAGAGAAACATGAATGTCTTCAAACCATAAAGAAGGAAATTGCCAATGAACTCTTTGTAAGGAGAGCATATTTGTTTAAATTTCTCAACAGTAGGATTTGCTTCCTCTGTGCTTAGAAATTTTCTAACTAGAAATTTCCTTCCCTAAGACGAGAAGAAAAAAAAAAAACACAACAACCCACAACCATTCTTAGACTTCACATTTTGTATAGCTTCTGTTTTAAGAGAGAAACACAAAACTTACTATTTAGAAGCACATGGTGCATTTTCACTCAAGCTTGCCCACTTCATACCACAACCCAATCCAGACTAACAAAGTTGCTGCTAATAAAATAGTTGCTATTTTCCTACAGTCTGACAGGAATCACCATCTTTTGATGGCTCTGCAGTTTTTCTCTGATAGGACTGCAGATGGTATTGCGAAAGATGGGGAATTTTCCACATCTTGAAGACACAGCTTTTTTTTTTTTTTTCTGTTAAATACCTCTAGAAAGAAAGAAAGAAAGATCAAGCTTTCATTTCCTTCAAACAAAAACGCCCTAGCCAAAAAATTGACATTTTATTTTCATATTGTTGAATTAGAAGATGGAATGAGATTTCATTTTGAAACTGGAATCAGTGATAACAAGAGAAGCCTAAACGTATTTCAAATGACTTCAAAATAAATGATAGAGCTTTTTAAAACCTCTTAACACAGACGAGTAAATTGAACTATCTAATGAGTCGCCAGCGTATAGATGAGGGCAGAGTACCGGCTCTTGGGACTTCACAGGGTGGTTACTTTAAGTACAATATCAGTATTTGGTGTCTTTGACCAAGCACTACAAAGAAAAATAAATATTTCCACATAGCTTATGAAACTTTCCCTGTTGGAAAGAAGTAAACAGACTAAAGTGTTGCGATAAGTTTCCATCCTTCTTGCACACACATTACCCTCAAAGATTGTTTTGATCTAACCAATGTTGAGATATTTCCTTAACAATGTATACTTTTCTCCCAATTGTTCTTCTGAAGCATGTGGACGCCCCCCTGTTAACCTTTGCTTTTTTTTTCATGCTCTTCTGGGGGAGTGGGAGAAGGGCCAAGCCTGTGAAGACACTGACAAATATGCAAAGGATACTGGGGACCACGGCTGCACAGGAAATGGCAGAGATGGCCAACCGCACGTGGCACGTGGACAGGCTGTTCCACTGGGGACATGATTTGTAAGAGATGATGGACTGCAGGAGCGTGTAGACCACACCGCAGACAAAAGCCAAAAGGGCGCCGCCATCGTGGACCACGGGGACAGCTAACTCCTGGAGAGAGAGTCACAAACAGCTGTTACTCTGCGTGAGTCTGCACACAGCAAGACCCACGCCCCCACCCACGCTGGGCTACTCAACGCTATAGTCATCACAGATGCACCCACCTCTCCTTGGAAAATGTGGTTGCCTGCAGAAGACTACCAAGAGAAATGCCTTCCAGACCCTAAAGTAAATGCTCTTAGCTGTTCCACAGCAAATGTGGGCACACTGGACCGGGACAGAGCGATGTCTGCCTCAGAGGTGGGAGAACTGAGTATCGTGGGCTTTGGAGTTTGGCAGAACTGGATAAAAAATTTCCACTCTGCCACTGGGCTCTGTGACCTTAGTTTATAACCTCAATTTCTGTACCTGTAAAATGGGCATAATAATTTCTGCCTTGCAGTTTTGCACTGAAGATTATATAATGAATTTCATTTGAAAGTATACAACTGGTTCCATGAACACGCCGAGTATGGCTTAGAGTTTTCAGGCTCCCTACTCCTCAATAATCTCTTTTTCTTACCCCAGGCACCCCACATACACACACAAATCTAAGTAAACACACTGCCCTTGCCATGCAAAGGCAGATTCAAGTCAAGGCCCTGCTCCCCCCTATCCTCTAACCAGCCGTCTAATCAGCCTCTAATGAGCCATCTAGGCTCAGAATCTGGTATTGATCACAACTATGCTCATGATGGACCATTCAAAGAGCTCACTTTAGGCTCCTTCCAAATGTGCAATGGGCACCTACCTTCTGGTGTAACAGTGATGTTGGACTGAACATTGGAGTCTCTGCCTGAACTTGAAAATGCGAGCTTTGCAAGGGGACAAGTTAAAGTATTGTCCATAGACGCTGATTTGGGCCCAGCTTACTGGCCCCAACTCACTCTCTGGCCCCAACTCACTCTCCACACCCTGTCCCTCCCAGATTTTCTTTGGCCTGAGCCACCCAGGCTTGCCTAGGACCAGGGTGTTCTCCATATGCTCACAAATATCAAATCTTTATTGTCCACATGGAAAGGAAGATTAAAAAAAAAAAAAACTTTCAAACTTCCTTTTCTTTTTTTTAAAGATTTTACTTATTTATCTGACAGAGAGAGAGAAAAGAGAGCATAAACAGGGGGAGCCAGCAGGCAGAGGGAGAAGCAGGCTCCCCACTGAGCAAGGAGCCTGAGGCAGGGCTTACTACCAGGACCACAGATCACAACCTGAGCTGAAAGCAGACGCTTTGGGTCAAACTTCTTTTCTTTTTTTTTTTTTTTTTTAAAGATTTTACTTATTTTATTTATTTGACAGAGAGAGACACAGCGAGAGAGGGAAACAAGCAGGGGAAGTGGGAGAGGGAGAAGGCCTCCTGCCAAGCAGGGAGCCCAATGCGGGGCTCGATTCCAGGACCCTGAGATCACAAGGGTTGTGGGTTATTATTGTGGGTTATTATTATGACAGCTTAATAATAAGCTGTCAAACTTATTTTCTAAGGAAAGTTATTTCTGGAATCAAACCTTGTAATAGAAGGGAAAGTCCACTGCTTGATTTATGTTATAATAAAATAAGGCTGTATTAACATTCTACAACATGGAATATCAATTGCTCACTTATTAGGTATAGATTCTGTATTCCTAGGGTACTTAACATGGGCATATAGATTTAGGAAAATTATAAATGAGAAATAAAATACATTCTATGCCCTTTAAAATATTTGTATGTCTGTAACTACTTAAGGAGTTAAAAAAAAACACTGAACTATACACTTAAAAATGGTTAAGATGGCCAATTTATTAAAAATTAATTAATTAATTAATTTATTTATTTATTTGAGAGAGAGAGCAAGACAGAGTAAGCCTGAGGGCGGGAAGGGAAGGGGTAAGAAGCAGGATCCCTGCTGAGCAGGGAGGCCCACACAGGGCTTGATCCCAGGACCCTGAGATCATAACCTGAGCCAAAGGCATATGCTTAACCCCCTGAGCCCCCAGCACCCCTCAGATGGTCAATTTTATGTTACATATGTATTTTACTACAATGAAAAATAGCAATAATTCAAAGGAAATGAAATCACTGTCTCAAAAAGACAACTGCACCCCCATGTTCACTGCAGCATTATTTACAATAGGTAAGACATAGAAACAACCTGCGTTTCTGTCAAAGGATGGCCAGGTAATGAAAATGTGGAACACACACACAGATTATTATTCACCCATGAAAAAGAAAAAAATCTTGCCGTTTGTGACAATATAGGTGGATGCTGAGGGCATTATGCTAAGTGAAATGGGTCAGACAGAGAAAGACAAATACTGTATGATCTCACTTAGATGTGGAATCTTAAAAAAAAATGAAAAACTGAACTTATTGATACAGAAAACAGATCAATGGTTGTCAGAGGTGAGAGGTAGGGGTGGGGATGGAGATTGGGGGAAAGGAGATCAAAAGACTGAACTTCCAGATATAAGGTCTGAGGATGTAGCACAGAGTGTAGTGCCATATTTTATATTTGAAACTTGGTAAGACAGTAAATCTTAAAAGTTGTCATCACAAGAAAAAAAAAATGTAACTATGTGAGGTGATGTACGTTAATGAGCTTATTGTGATTATTTTGCAATATCTACATGTATCAAATCACTATGTTACATACCTTAGACTAACACAGGTTTATATGTCAAAGACACCTCAGTAAAATGGGGGAAAAATATTAAACCAACAGCATTAAACCAAATATAAAACCAATATTAAACCAATAAAATAAAAGAATGAAAATACAGATCTTTTTCCCCCCTTTGAATGTTAGGCACATTTGGGAAAGGGAAAAGGAACAAAAGGCAAGGCATCCTCTGCTAATGAGTCATTTTCAGGAATAACGTTCTTGATGCTTTCCACGGGCTATTTTTTTTTATGCTAAATAAATTAACATCCTTATATACTCTGTTTCCTCCAATTGTGCAATCAGGGAATTTGCTTCCTCAACCCCCTCTGATCCAACATATCCTTTAGTATTTTCATCTGCAAATTCACGGCCCCCACATTAACTCTGACATTACTGGATCAGAAGGTTCTTGAGTCAGCAGGAGTTGTATTTGGCTGTGCTTTTCCCCTGTACATGCTCTCTCATCATAGATGTCTTTTTGAAGGGAAATGATTCTTAGATCAGACATGAATTTTGGATAGAGGATAAAAATGAAAACACAGCACCCTTTTTGGATTTTTTTTTTCAAAACTCTCTTGTTAATTTAAAAGATAGTAAAAAGAAACCTAGAGTACTGAAAGGGTTAAACTTTGGAAAACTTCTTGAAGGAAAGTAAAGCATTGAGAAAGCTTGGTGGAGACACACCAAAAAGTAGCCATCCCACCCAACCAGCTCAGGACCAAGAGCTCCTAGAACATCTGATGAATGCAATTTGGTCCTACTCAAGAACCACCCCTGCTCCCCAACCCCTCTCACTCCTTCCCCCGACTCCCCTCTCGCCCCTCCCCACCCCAAGACAGCCAGAACTCTCTTGCCCGAACACATCCAATTCCTGGGAAAGGAACAGTTCAGAGTTGGTTTGCTCAGGGTATGTTGAAAAGGAATTACAGGATATCAAACAAGGAAGTTGTAAAGATTTATTTATGGGAACAATGACAAGGCAAACACTGTGCTCTCAGGAAAGTTTAAGATCCTATTTCTGGTTTTTGTTAAGATGTAATCACTTCATAGAAACCTTAAAGAGAACCACAAGTTTGATGAATCTGACTTCCAAGTGTTCTTTATAATGTCTGCCCTTTCTGGTTTAAAAGCTGACAGCTGTTGTGCTCATCCCGTGAGTTATTTGGAGAATAAGGTGATAGGATATCATATACCATGTACTCTTACCCACTGAATAATTCATATTCACCATCTACTAACGATTATATCATTCCACGTCTTCCCCTTGCCTCTCCAATTCCATTTTCCTTCCCGTCATGCTTTCCGGTACTAGAACTGTGAATTGTGTACTTGATTTTTTTCTTTCAGAGGTTTTCCCATTCTGGCATTGAAATTAACTCTTTCCCACAGGTTCTAGACAGATGGCTTTGATTTAAAGTCCACTTCTGCCTTTCTGTGCTCATACAATCTTGGGCAAGTATGAAGCCCTCTGGGCCTCCACTTCTCTACTGGCAAATGAGGAAAATACTATCACCTGACTTCTAAGGTCATTATTGGGATGATAGAAGTTAAAGCATTGAATGTTTTCATAAATTCTGTCCCATAGGAAATTTTCAATAAATTGGTTGTCATGAAAAACCAAATGCATGCAATCATAAAACATAGAGTCTCGGGCATGTGACCCATGTCACCTGCACCCATGTGTTACAGCCTTTGTCTTATTTCACCATAAAGGGACAATGAAGTCCCAGAAGCAAATCTATTCTCACAGTGCCCTCCATGAAGCCCTGTATACTTGATCCGGGGAGACTACAAACCTGCCCCTCCCCTTTCTACCTTTCAGTGTTAACAAGGAAACCGTAATTGTGGATTTATAACATTCAAAAATTAAAACTCCGTGGGGCGCCTGGGTGGCTCAGTTGGTTAAGCATTGGACTCTTGATTTGGGCCCAGGTCATGATCTCAGGGTCGTGGGATTGAGCCTCGTATGAAGCCTGTTTTGAGATTTTCTCTCTCCCTCTCCCTCTGTACCCCACTCCCCCGCCGCCCCCAATCTCTCTCCCTGAAGAAAAGAAAAGAAGAAAAAGGAGAAAAGAAAACAGAAAACTCGTTAGCCCAGAGACCCAAGAGACCATCCCTGCCCTGTGGGTGGTCCTGGAGAAATGGTGCAGTAGAAGGAAGGGTGTCAGCCACCCCACCCCACACAACACGGCACGGAGTTTCCCAGAGCCCTGTACTATGTGCCCTATGGACAGACGGCAGCCCCACAGAAAAGGTGGTTCTATGAGGGCACATGTGCAGGTGGGACAGACCCTTCTGACAGTGACTCTCCTGACTTCATGCAGGAGGCTTCAGACAGGCAGGGGCACTAGCAGCTGAATGGAAAGCAGATGATACCGGTGGAGGCCCGAGGTTATTACCCTCGTGGATCAATACCAAGTGGAGCGCCCGAGCTGCAGCTTCAGCCGGGGTACCTATGCTCCAGCAGCTGGCTGGCGACCAAGGCGGACACCTTTTTGTGAAAATAATAAGATCAGCCTGCTTCTGGTGGGAAAAAGAGTTACAGGGGTCCTCCTGGGCTGAACCAAAAGTCCTCCTGCTGGAACTCCCTTTGTGCTACCACAAAGAAACAACAGTGGCAGAGAGAGAGGTGCCTGGAGGCTCAGCTGGTCAAGTCAGCTTTCTGCTCAGGTCAGAATGTCAGGGTCCTGGGATCGAGTCCCCGGTGAGCTCCTTGCTCAGCAGGGAGACTGCTTCTCCCTCTGTTCCTCCCCACTGCTTGCGTGTTCTCTCTCTCTGTGACAAATAAATAAATAAAATCTTTAAAACACAAATAAACAAAAACAAACAAACAAGCAAAAAACATAGCGGTAGAAAGAACAAGACCAGCACAGTGTTACCCTGTAATGGTGACGGCCACAGTGGCTGTCACGTATGGCAGTTAGTGATGGTTACTGTGCATCAGCTCCTGGAATCCTCACAATAGCCCTAGGAGGGAAGGACTATTATAACTAGTACAAATCTGAAATGCAATAAATATTTTTAAAATATTGAATAATCTCTCCAAAGACAAACAATTCCCATGCCTTCCTGAAAGAGACCTCGGGATGAACAGGTGTCCACTAGTTCGAATAAAATACAAGTTAGAATAAAATAAGCACAGTAAGTAAAACTGCACAGTAAGACTTTATCAGGCAGACTCCACAGGAGTCACCGTATAAGCTAATTTGCTCCACTGGGGCTGTATTTTGTCTCTGTAATGAATGAGTTGAGTAACCCTGAGTAAATGATTTCACCCCCATTACCTATATCCTCACCAGCCAAAGGAGGAAATCAGATGCCACTTCGGGAGTTGGTAAACACACATGCTCATACACACAAATATTTTCACATTCTTTTTTTTTTTTTTAAGAATTTTATTTATTTATCTGAGAGAGAGAGAGTGCATGCTCAAGTGCAGGTAGGAGCAGAGGGAGAGGGACAAAGAGATTGAGCTGAGCACGGAGCCCAACGCAGGCTCAGTCTCAGGACTCTGAGATCATGACCTGAGCCGAAATCGAGAGTCAAAGGCTCAACCCTCTGAGCCACCCGGGTGCCCCAAATATTTTCACACTTTTAATGAAACAATGACTGAAGTCACTCTCCCAACCCATCAACCATGTTAATAAACATGGAGCAAAATACACTTTCTCATACATGGAGCAAAATACACTTTCTCATAACCATGCAAACATGCACCCCACCTCTCCCAGTAAGCACTGACTTACAAATGAGAAAGATTTGTTTCCAAGAAGCAAACTATCCCAACTTTTATAAATGCATCAACTACTTGATACTGACACAAGCATTCCTCTTGTGTTCTTGCTTCTCTCCTCCAGACACACATACCCCATCATCCCCAAGAACACAAACAACCTCAGGACATACCTGGAAATTGGCTACAATGCCCATTCCAATACATCCCACCAATCCAAGAACTAGTGACACCAAGTTAAAAACAGGTGTGCTGAAATAGCTGGTTTGGTTTTGCTTCTCTACTATTTTATATCTTGTGTACATTGTGGCTGCCCCTGGAAAAGAAAGGGACTTTTATTATTTGACCTTTTAGAATGAAAACACAGGGAAAGTTTTGCTTTGCTTTTTTAAACTCTGTATTTCAATTTCCTAACTGCCATAGTCTCCCACTTACCCACCCAGTCCTTCCTCACCCCTTCTTACTCTCTCCTCAGTATGATGGACACACACACATACACACACACACACACACACACACACACACACACTCCAACTTGCTCTTTTATCCTTTTCACATAAATGCTACTGTGCATGTATTCTGTGACTTGCTTTTTTTCACATAAAGGAAATCTTTCCATGTCAGTACAAATAAATCGACTTCATTGTTTTTAGGGGTCTCTTCATGTTATATATTTCATCATTTCCCTAATATTGGACTATCTCTATGTTTTTCCTATTACAAACAATGCTCAATGATGAGTACACAAGTCCTTGGCACACTTTCAGACTATTTCTGAAAGACAAATTCCTAGAAGTAATATTATTGGAGCAAAAACTATACACAATTAAAATGCCAAGAAGTATCTATAAATTGTTCCAACACTGTATTGTAGCATTTATACTCTCACAGCAGAGTTTGCAAGCAACTGCTGCATGCCCTTGCCTCTTTAATTATTGCTAATCCAATGAATGAGAAATGGCAACCTGTTGGCTTAATTTGCATTTCTCTGGTCATTAGTGAGATTGAGCAACTTTCAGTATGTCTGCTGGTCATCTGCATTTCTTAAATGCAGAAATGCATTTCTTTAAATGCAGAAAACTGCATTTAAGTTTTTTCTGATTTCTCTCCTGAGTCTGTCTATTTGTTTTTAATTTGCAGTTGTTTGTTTACACATAATGCACATTTGTCTATTGTCTGCTAGAAATATTACAAATTTTCTTCTGGTCCATCTTCAACTTTGTTTTTGCATGTTTCATCATTTAGAAGTTTTCAATTTTTTTTTTTAATCTACTAAATCTGTCAATTCCTTACTGTTTAGCTTCTGGGTTTTGTGTAAGTTTATCCCTCTGCCCCTCCTCCCACTCGTGTGCCTACACGCTCACACACACACTCTCTCTAATAAATAAATCTTTAAAAAAATTATACACCCCTGAGACGCCTGGGTGGCTCAGTTGGTTGGACAACTGCCTTCGGCTCAGGTCATGATCTCGGAGACCCGGGATCGAGTCCCGCATCAGGCTCCCAGCTCCACGGGGAGTCTGCTTCTCCCTCTGACCTTCTCCTCACTCATGCTCTCTCACTGCCTCTCTCTCAAATAAATAAATAAAATCTTTAAAAAAAAAATTATACACCCCAAGAGCAAACCCTAATGTAAACTATGGACTTGAGGTAATGATGACATGTCAGTAAGGCTCATCGGCTATAACAAATGTACAACTCTGGTGGGGGATGATGATAGCTGGGGAGGGGGGGACACTGGGTAGGGGGCAGGGCATATATGAGAGATCTCTACCTTTTGCTCAATTTTGCTGTGAACATAAAACTGTTCTGAAAAATAAAGTCTGCTAAAAAAAATTATATACAAACTGTAAACAACACATTTCACTTCACTTGAGACTATGAATTTTTCATTTATTTATAATAATTATTGTGTACTTACCAAGAAATGCAGAGAAGTTTATCATAAATCCAAAAATCCCACTCTCTGGAGGTGTTGTTCCTGTATCACTGGCAAAGAGAAATGTCCAAATTATTAAAAGGGAATTCTGTTCAGACCCCTGGGAGGCACATATCTGGCAATTTTAATATGACAGTTCTTCTGGGTGTTTAGCCACTCTGAATTCCAAAGACTTGGTCTGATTTTACTCTAACATATTTTCATTTTGGCTCTGAAAAATCTTTTTTTTAAAATATTTTATTTATTTATTTGTCAGAGAGAGAGAGAGAGAGAGGGCGAGGACAGGCAGACAGAGTGGCAGCAGAGGCAGAGGGAGAAGCAGGCTCCCCGCCAAGCAAGGAGCCCGATGTGGGACTCGATCCCAGAACGCCGGGATCATGACCTGAGCCGAAGGCAGCCGCTCAACCCACCAAGCCACCCAGGCATCCCGGCTCTGAAAAATCTTAAACTCATTTTTCTACCATGAGAAATTACATTTAAATCTTTCCATTGTAAAAAAGCTAGGAAATATTTAAAGTGAATGATTTTGGTGTTTCTCATGATGTGTTTATTCTCATTAAGAATTCAGTGCGATGGGGCACCTGGGTGGCTCAGTCCTTAAGCATCTGCCTTCGGCTCTGGTCATGATCCCAGAGTCCTGAGATGCAGCCCGGCATTGGGCTCCCTGATGGGGAAAGCCTGCTTCTTCCTCCCCGACTCCCCTGCTTGTGTTCGCTCTCTCACTGTGTCTCTCTCTGTCAAATAAATAAATAAAATCTTAAAAGAAAGAAAAAGAATTGAATGTGACTATTTTGTGGGGGGGAGGAGTCTAAAATCAAGTTTGAAAAAGCAACTATTTGGATTTTAAATATACATAAACACATAATTTATTTTTTTTTAATAATTTGATTTATCCACAAGAGTTTCCACTGCTGACAATAGGATGGTAGGAAGCTGAGTAATACTGTTGATGCCTAGTAGAACTTCATGGAAGCAATAGGGTATCAAGGATATATTAACTGTGATAAAGTATTTTAATAAGAAATATTTCTACAAGACATGTTTCTGTTGTAGTTAATCAATTCATTAGTTAAATGAGCTGGGGAAAAATTATTTAAATGATAAAGTAGTGTTTG